>SNQJ01S0079980.1:4738-15462 GCA_010110895.2 Picea sitchensis
CTCATGAATATGGGTCATAGATTAATGACTTACACTACGCAGTTAATCCCAAAAATAATATCTAATATCTTGCACTGCGGAAGCCCCTATATACTTATATAATAAGAGTCAAGGGAGCTCTAACTCAGTAGTTCATAAGGCACAATACTTTCTAAGGTTTTGCAAATGGGGTAGCAAGCTAAGTGGGCTTGATTGTGTGGAAAACTTGACAGTTAAGCGCGCTTGAGCCAGAGGCATGTTGGGATGGGTGACCACCTGGGAAGTCTTGGTTACTGGGTGCAAGCCCCAGAAGTGATGATTGATGCTATGCGATTCATTCCGTTGGCTTCAATCCCATTTCTTCACCCCTATGAGCATCACCCGATGCAATGAGTGCTAAGTGGACTATTCAAATCATTTGAATTATTGGTCAGTTGAGACTAATACTCATGAATATGGGTCATAGATTAATGACTTACACTGCGCAGTTAATACCAAAAATAATATCATTTATGTCGTTGATCTGAATTCCCCTATTTCCTCTCCTAGTGCCATAATTTTCCTTGATTTCGTCGGAGATGGATTTTTCTTTAGTTTTACTCTCTAAGTACTTCTATGGTTTCTCCCCATCTGTGGGTAGCCTAGTGATAGCTTCTATCAAGTCCACATTGATAGGCACTGGCCTATCCATCCACAAAATTCTTCCATGCACCCTTACTAGGAGTTGCTTCACACATCCATTGATGTGTTTACCACTCCCAAAGTGCAGTATATACAACAAATTCATGATCCCTATAATGTATAGCCCCAGGATACACTACACAAGATCCAACAGTGGCACGCCTGATGGGCCCTCTCCTCTACTCTCCATATAACTATGCTACTCCAAATATGGGAAATGTAAATATGTTGAAACTACACAAAATATCCTATATCTATTGTAAATTATTCACTCTTTGAGTGTGGAATACAGTTAATGAGAATTCTTCCATTATTTTCTCTCTTGCTTCTTCTTTCTTAATTTCTCTCTACAAATGTGTGTAGTATTTTCTAGCTATATATATTGTGTGAAGGTTTAACACATTTACAGAAACTTGACTATGTCGGACACGTTGTGATCAAAGTATTTCATGGTGTCTACTCCTCCTACCATCTCATATTCTTCCTTTACTCCCTCTGGGATTTTTTGCATTACTATTGCCAATTCCTCTTATGTGCAGGATATTCCTTGCACACTGATCTCAACTAGTTCCTTCTTTTTCCCTTGTGGGGATTCCACCCAGACCACTGGTATTCCTTGGTGCTCTGTTTCATTCTCTTCTTCTCGCTCTAGGCCTTGCTGCACCGATTCTGTGGCCTGTTCTTCTTGTTGTGGCCCTTTTCCCCTGGATGCATCGTATTCTATCCTCTTCACATCCTCCTCAGGTTGTTCGGCCTCCTATGATATGTTTCCTTCTTCCTCGACCTACATGTTGTGTGGCTCGTATTCCAACATATGGATCTCATCCACATCCATGATTGTGGACATGTCTTGCGTCCCTATTTATGTCACCCTAGCACTACTTCTCATGTTTCGCATGGCCCTGCTCAGTGCTCCAACATGTGGTGGGGACATCTTGTTAATATTCATATTTTTTATCTGAAATTTTCAACCTACTCTCCCAAATTATCACTCTCTCACACTTAGAATTCACTCTTCATTCTTCTCCTTAGCGAAAAAACACAAATGACCACATTTCCCCCCCTTTTTTGACTTTATAGAGGGGCGGTGAAATGACAATTGTTCCGCACTGACATTTTTCACTTTTTCACTTTTTCCTGTACACTCCACTTTTGTACTTGTCAACTATTTCCCAGTGCACAATGTCTTCAACATTTTTTTTTTCTGCAGTGCACTGTTAATTCTAAAAAAAAAACTTCTATATTATCCTATCTTTTTTTCTTTTTGTTACATTTCTTATTTTTATGGATTTTTGTCTTTCTCTTCTAATCATCTACTATATACAACATGTACAATCATACCTTCACTCTCTATTTTCACCTCATGTTGTTAGGTCAATTGTCTTGATATAGCTTTAGTCGAATGCCATTCACCAATCCTCTGAGATTCTTCCCTGCAAGATCTTTCAGTTTCACAACACCTCCATTTGTGATGGCCTCTACCTGATAAGGCCCTAACCAATGCATCTTGAATTTCATAGGGTGTTGTAAATACTTGTTTTCATAAAGGAGAACAATATCTCCTTCCTTAAATATTTTCTTCTTTATGTGCCTATCGCGCCAAGATTTTTCCTTTTCTTTATGTACTTCTTGGTGGAATCCTGCTAGAATTTTGTCTTCTTTGAGCTCCATCAACTGATCCAATATTTCTTGTGCAACACCTTATTCTGTCATGTCTATGATTGTTGCAATGCACATACTAGGTACTAAATAATCCAATGGAACCACTGCTTCATGCCCATACACCAGTCTGAATGGTGTCTATCTTGTAAGCTTCTTGCATGTAGT
This sequence comes from Picea sitchensis, assembly GCA_010110895.2. Taxonomy (NCBI): domain Eukaryota; kingdom Viridiplantae; phylum Streptophyta; class Pinopsida; order Pinales; family Pinaceae; genus Picea; species Picea sitchensis. Next base: position 7,226 of record SNQJ01S0079980.1, read on the forward strand.
TCTGGAATCCCATAATATTGTGGATACCTTCAAATCCAAATCGTCCATATTCACATTACAAATATTTTTCAATGCATTCTCTAGAATCTTGTTAAAATCTTTTATTATACCATTTTTCTGGGGATGGTAAGGTGTTATCTTTTGATGATGTATCTCGAATTATTCTTCCATATCTATGATTGTACGGTTAATGAAATGATTTCCTTGATCACCCAACAAAATTCTAGGACATCCAAATCTGGTCACCATGTTCTCAAAGAGAAACCGCGCTGCATTTTATGTGCTACAATCCTTCATTGAGGTTGCTTCTTCCCATCTGGTTAAGTATTATGTCATAGTGATGATGTATCTGGCTCATGACCTTGGTGGTGGATTAATGGGTCCAATGAAATCCATAACCCATTTATCAAACACTTGTAAAGTTACTTGGGGCATATGTGGAATTTCATCCCTTCTGGATGGTTTTCCCACCCTCTGACAAACATCACAGGTCTAATAGAATTCCTTTTCATCCTTATGTACTGTAGGCCACCATAATCATGTGCACAACACCTTCTATGTTGTAGGATTTCTCGCATATTTCCCTCCATGTATGCCTTCATGTTCTTCTGCTAATACCATGGAACATTCATTCTCCATCACATCTTTCTAGAATTCCATCTGCACCTAACTTGTATAAATTACCTGCAATCAGTTGATATTCTACAACACGCACTACCAACTGTTTTTTCTACGTGATAGTAAATTCCTTAGGATCCATTCTTGTGCTAAAAAATCCAACAATGTCAACAAAATAATCATCATCAATTTGAACAAAAAATAATTTATCATCACGCAAATTTTCCTTCTTTGGATCCTCTCCATTAGTAATTCTTGGCAGATGATTTGGTCCTGCATTCAACTTCCCTGGTTTCACTATGATTTCAAAATCAAATTCCTGGAACAATAATAGCCATCTACAGATCCTCCCCCCCAACACTGGCTTGTTAACTAGGTACTTTAATGTAGAATGATCTATAAACATCTTAAAATGTTGACCCAATAAATAATGTCAAAGATTTTGTAAGGCATATACCATAGCCAGACCTTCCCTTTCTGTAGTATTATATTTCTTCTCAGACTCGAATAACATTCTACTAGAAAAATATATTGGGTGATCAATGTCTCCTTCACTTGGTTGTGCCAAAACAGCTCCAAGTGCAATGGATCAAACATCCACATGCACATGAATTCTTTTGTCTAATATGGAAAGATCAAAATTGGTGTTGTCACCATTTTCTCTTTCAGTATGTCCAAACTCTCTTGGCGTTCATAATTCCACTGAAACTTGATGTATTTATTTAGTAACTTTTCCATTGGTGCAGTAATCTTTGCATAGCACTTTATGAATTTCATGTAGTACCCTATGTGGCCCAATGTTTCTCTCAAGTCACACACTGAATTTGGTGGTGGTAGATTAACAATAACAACAATCTTTGTAGGGTCTACTATCAAGCCCTATTTGCATACAATGTTTCCAAGTAGGATTCCAAACGGTGTAGTGAATATACATTTCATAATGTTCAAGGAAATATTACATTTCCTACATCTCTCTAACATTAACCTCATAATTTCTACATGGTCCTTCAATAAAATGAATACTGTCCAATCATCCAGATAAACTTCTAAAAAATTATGTAAAAAATCCTTGAATGTAGCTACTACTACTCTGGAAAATATTGTTGGTGCATTTTTAACCGAAATGGAATTAATGTGTACTGATATGAACCCCACTCTGTTGCAAATGTGGTTTTGTACCTATCCTCTGGAGAAATTTTCATCTGATGGTAACCTAAAAATTCATATCTGAAGGAGAAGACTTCTTGTCCTCCCACATTATCTAACACCTCATCTGTAAATGGAGTAGGAAAAGGATCATGTATACATGCATCATTTAACTTTCTCAGATCCACACATATCCTAATCCATCTATTATTCTTTTCCAGGACCAACATTGGACTAATCTACTCCGATTCTTCCACAGATTCTATGATTCTTGATTCTAGCATTCTTTGTCAATTTTTTCCTTAACCTTCTGCTTATAGATGGGGTTTAATTTGTATGTTCTCTGTCTAACTAGACTTGCCTCTAGTATGACGGATATATTCATTTATCCAATTTCTCTCGCTACCCCTTTCATCTCTGAAAATGTGGCTAGGAAAAAATCACTATATTCGCGCAGTAATTCAGTTATTTTTTCCATTGTCTCATTGTCCCAGTAATCTCCAATGTTAGCTATCTTGGGCTTCCATTCAATCCCAATATTGACATTTTTAATATTCATAGGTTTAGTGAACTCTTCTGATTGTAACTGGGGTCTTTCCAACCCTCTCTCTCCTTCCCCTTATACTATATGTATGTCACGTGGGTTGTCTTGTACTTCCTCATCCTTTGCGACCTGATAACAATAAACTAATTGTTCGAGTGTTTCTTTTCTGAAATATTTGTCTATTGTCATTATATCTACCCAATATTCTTCAAATATCTTCTTTTTGATCCTCTTTAATGTGAGATCCACCCATGGATTCTCACTTTCAAATGAAAAAGTATTAATAATGTTCTGTTATAATGCGCCCCGACTCACAGTTTCTCTATGCAGTTCCTACTCCTTTTACCAATTACTTGGTATTCCTTCTAATGTATGAATAAATTAATGTCTCCATTCCTCTTGTGGTACCAATATCCAGTTAGTGAAACAATCATTTATGTGATGTTTTGGTTTCCCTCTTTCATCATACTTTTGTAAGGGTCTATCCTACTGACTCCTACCAAATATTATGCGCATCAGTCGCTTACACTTATACCAATCCTAAATTACCTCCTTATGTGCACTCCACCATCATGCAGGTGTGTCCCTTAGTGATATATCCAACACTAGTAATCTATGACTATCCAAAACCTCTGATTCAAACTCTATTGGGAAGTTTTCTAAATTTTCCTCTTCAGTAAATATGGGAAAATGTCTTACTTCTATCCCAACCCATCTTACTACGCGTGTAATGCTAGCACACCTCCTAGAAGAGACTTCATGCAATATTTGTTGCTATCTCAACTATAGTCACCAACTTTTCATGTGTACCTGTGAAACTTATTAACTTGATTAATCAAACCTAGAGCCTTGTCCTCATGAATGAGTGGTTGTTTTTATTCCGAGTCTCCTTCACTCAAGATGATGAGTGCTTTCTTCAAACTGTCTTCTTTACTGAGACAATACGCTATCTTCATAGAAGGTTGGGTTAGAGGATAATATCTATGATCTCAAATTTTAATCCATCCAATACCTTGACTCAGATTTTGATCAAAGGTTAGAATGATGGTCATAGATACAACATGCAACACTGATCAAAATAATGTCATAACAAATATATGCATATCAGAATAATCACACCTGGGTTGCATCATTCCTCTAAATGTGTTGGATCTTGAGATCCTTCTAGATCTATGGCAAGATATCCCTTCTCCTACAAATACTATTTAAAGTTTAACCATTTAAACATATGAGAGTACATACCTCTGATAGCATTTGCAGGTAGTGGATCCATCTGGTAGCAGTGGTAATCATTACCAACTCTTAAGAAATTCAAGAGTGATTTCAATTGGTACTATGGCTACAAATTCAACTGATACTACAACTACAACTGGTTCTGAGACTACAACTGCCACTGCAACTTACGGTTTTATGAGGAAACCCTAATTTTTCAAACTTCAAAATTTGAAATTCTGATCCAGGGGATAGATGCACTGAGATGAGGCAAGTAAGATGGTGCAGTCATATTTCTGAAAATCCAACTTTTACCCCCTCAAACTTGATCTGTAGACTTTTGGACTGGTGCTTCTGGTTTTCTGGTACTTCTAGTACTCTAGTTTTATGGTTTTCTGGTACTTTGTTAAACTAGGGTTTCACTTTTTGGGAGATCTAGCCACTGAAAAGGTGCGTTGAAGGTGCCAAAATGATCCTTGAGGGAGGTTGCACTTTTCCAGATGGTTTTAGGGTTGAAATATCTCACCAACAAAAAGCCCTAATTTGCATGTACGACAACAATGGCGTTTTTTCACTTTTCTCTTGTGAAAGATGCTCTCTTCATCTTAGCTCTGATCCCATGTTAATGTTTAAGACATTATTATAGTTATTTTCATTTCAATAGATAACAATAGCATAAGATAGAATCACTGATAAATACACAATCACAAGAAACATCATTTATCCTGGGAAACCCTAATGGGGAAGAAAACCCAGCAAAACTTTCTTAATATAGATAGCCAATACAATGCCAAGAGATAACTCAAACAAGTACATAAATTACTCTCCCAAAGATGTGTATCTCTCTCTCTCTCTCTTCTCCAACTGCAGCTCCAAAACTTGTCTCTCAATGAACAAGTGAGTGTGTGTTTAAGTGAGGCGCTAGCCTCCTTATTTATACAAGTCTGGCATGTGTAGAAGTGTCTTTTCACTGGAAGGGCTGACTTCTTCTTCTCGGTGGTTATAACCACCTTTATTATAATTCAGGGCTTCTTTAATATATTTTGGGCCCGACTTCTCTTTCTGCCTATTACAATTACATTATGACCAATCCACAAAGGGGGATTTGGTCCTTTACAATAGATGACATGATCAATCCACAATGGGGATTGATCCGATGAATAATATATCAAATAATAATTAGAATAGACTTTGTAGTTACATTATTTAAACACTCTCTCTTAACAAGAAGGGTATTATTCAACAACATTAGATGAGACAGAGGCCTTTATCATCAACAACATCAGGAGGACAACATCATTAATATCATCTTGGATCACTGACTAGCATATCTATAAATCATCGGAATCTTTCTTCATCAGAAGCATCGTCATTCTCAAATGGAATGCAATCATCATCTGTATCAATATGAATTAGTATAAAACTAATACATCATCATCATCACTACACGAGGTTGGCTCATCATCATAGTATAGGACTGACTTTACGTCATAGTTGTCAAGTTGGAAGCTCAGTACTCGTCTTTCTTTATGTCACAACAATCAAGCTGGAAGCAAGATACTAGACTGGATTTACGTCACAACTTCTCAAGATGGAAGCACAGTACTAGTCTCATCTCAACGTCTTTCTTTACATCACAATGCTCAAGTTGGAAGAAAGATACTAGACTGGATTTATGTCATAGCTATCAAGTTGGAATCATAGTACTAGTCTCATCTCAACGTCTTTCTTTACATCACAACACTCAAGCTGGAAGAAAGATACTAGACTAGCTTTACATCGCAACTATCAAGCTGGAAGCACAGTGCTAGTCTCATCCGATCATCTTTCTTTACGTCACAACAATAAAGCTAGAAGAAAGATACTAGATTGGCTTTACGTCACAACTATCAAGTTGGAAGCACAATGCTAATCTCATCTCATCGTCTTTCTTTACGTCACAACAATAAAGATGGAAGAAAGATACTCATCCTGCTTTAGGTCACAACAATCAAGCTGGAAGCAAAATACTAGACTGGCTTTACGTCGCAATTGTCAAGCCGAAAGCATATTTCTAGTCTCATCACATCGTCTTGATTTACATCATAGCAATAAAGTTGGAAGCAAGAGATGTCTCATCACAACAACTACTCCCCCTTTCAAGGAAGGTCCTTTCGGACTATACCAAGCTTATCTCAAAAATTCTCAAACTTTACACGAGATAGAGGCTTGGTCAACACATCAACAACCTATTCATCCATGCTAACGTACTAGAGATTTATGGATCCTCTCTGCACCATGTCACAGATGTAATGATATCAGATCTCTATGTGCTTCGACTTGTCATGGAATACAGGATTCTCTGTCATATTTATGTAGCTCTGGTTGTCACATAGGATTGTGGTTGCTTCCATCCCTAGGTCAAATAGACCGGTCAACAACTTTCAAAGCCATATAGCTTCGCAACTGGCAGAACATGCAGCAATATATTATGCTTCTTCTGTACTGGGAGAAATGTTGGATTGCTTCCTACTCTACCACGAGATCATGGTTGATCCTAAACTGAAACAACATCTTGAAGTTCTTTTTCTATCATAAACACTTCATGCCCAATATGAATCAGTGTACCCACTCAATGTGAAATCATGATCTCCGTCATAATTGAGACCACAATCTAATGTACCCTTAAGGTACCTCATCACATGTTTTGCAGCCACAAGGTGAACATGTCTGGGTTCTAACAGAAACTGACTCAGGGTGTTCATGGAAAAACAAATATTTGGTCTGGTGTTCATCAAATACATCAACGATCCAATAATCTATCTATACATTGTGGCATCAATCAATTCTGGCGAAGTATCGACCAACAACTTCAACTTCATTTCCATGGGTGTATTCATGGGCTTGCACTCTAACATGTCAAATATCTTCAAAATTTCAACTGCACACTTCCCTTGGTTAAGGAAAATCCTCTCTGGACTCTGCCATACCTCAAGACCTAAGAAATAGTGCATTAGGCCAAGGTATTTCATCTCAAATTCTGAAGCGAGTCTCTTCTTACATTTAGTGATGGGATTTTCTTCTCCAGTTAAGAATAAGTCATCCACATATAGAAATAATATTACTGGCTCATCGTTCATAACCTTGAAGTAGAGGTTAGAATCAACTTTACTCTTGGTAAAGGTCAAGCTCTTCAGAAAGTTATCTATCCGACCATACCAAGCTCTAGGAGCTTTCTTCAACTTGCAGACATGAGACTTCCTGTCTTCAAATTCAAATCCTTGAGGTTACTCTATATACACTTCCTATTCGATAACACCATTTAGGAAATTTGTCTTTATGTCCATCTGTTGTAACTTCCGCTTCATCTTATATGGAAGGGCTATGATGGTTCTGATCGAAGTGTATCTGGCTACATGAGAGAATGTCTCTTCATATTCAATGCCTTATTTTTTAGAAAATCCATGAGCTACAAATCTTGCTTTATACTTCTCAATACTTCCACCAACAACATGTTTTATTTTGAAGAGCCATCCGGATGATACCACATCCTTGCTATTTGGTTTGAGAACTATTTCCCATACATCGTTCTTTATTATGGATTGGTATTCTTCTATCATGGTATCTTCCCATTCATTCTTTTGAATCACTTCTTCAAAGAAGGTAATATCCTTTTCTAGGAGATCACACATCAAATCCATATAATTGGAGAATGGCTTAAGTCTCTTCACATGTCTCGTGGTTCCTTCAGGAGCACCATATTTCTCTCCATATTGAATAAGCTCTCTAGCCCAAGATGGCTTTCCTTTATGGTATATTGTCATATAAGGAGGTTCTTCTACTACATCATGATTTTCTAGAATTTCCTCATCAAGGGAAGTTACGACTTCCCTCACTGGTTCAACAGCTCTGGGAACCTCCCTCATTGATTCTGCAACTCTGGGGATTACAGGTTCCTCTTCATATACCTCTTCAAGGTGGAATTTTATCGATTTCTTAAGAACTGCATATTCGACAAAGGTCACATCCTTGTTGATCTCAATGTGGAGGTGACCTGGTATATAGATCCTGAAGGCCTTGGAGACCTCACATTATCCCACAAATATTCCCTTCTCTCCTGAGTGTTCCAGCTTGTTTCTTTTATCTTTCGGTATATGTATAAATACTAGGCAACCAAATATTTTGAGATGGCTTACCTATGGATTCTTTCTGGTGAACATCTTTCCTGGGGTCTTGAACCAAAGTGCACTATGGGACAATCGGTTTTTCACATATACAACTGTCATTGTTTCTTCTTCCTATAAGCACATTGGAAGATCTTGATTGTGGATCATGGTCTTCAACGCTTCCATTATTGTTTTGTTCTTCCTTTTAGCCACACCATTTTGTTGAGGATTATAAGGAGTAGTGAGTTCCCTCTTGATCCCAACATCTTTGCAGAAGTTCAAAAACTCTTTTGAGGTGTATTCTCCTCAATTATATGACTTGAGTGTCTTGATCTTTGTTTCAGAAATATTCTCTATCAAGGCTTTGAATTCCTTGAATTTTTTGAACACTTCATCTTTATATTTCAAGAGATACAAACAGGTCTTACAAGAAAAATCATCAATAAATGATACATAATATACATACCCACTAATGGAGGATGATGGCATTGGGCCACACACATCTGAATGAATGAGTTTTAGGAATCCTACTTTGTTGTCTCTCTTCAGAAAAGGTTTCTTGATGTTCTTCC
>SNQJ01S0079981.1:0-12307 GCA_010110895.2 Picea sitchensis
GAAGTTGGGTTGCAATCCACAAATTCCACCCCCCAGTTGGTGAAGGGACTGACGGTAATGACTTGATGGAGAGGGGACAAATGCAAGCGTATTTTCCAAGTGAATACCTATTAGGGGTGACACTTCTTAACCACTTCGACACAATATTTAAATATATAAGGCCATAAATAAGCGGTTCACAAAGTGTTTTGGGTCTTCACAAGCCTAGATAGATGACCACCACAAGCCCCACTATGGAAGTCATTTAGGACAGACTCAAATTCTTCATGAGTTAAACAAATACACAAGATATTGTCTATTCCTCGACGATATAGAGTGTTTTCTATGATAAGGTAGCTCTTAGCTTGGTATCATATCGCGAGAGATGTTGAGGGAACTTCAATGTTTGAATATAGAGAACAATATCTCCATACCATAGGTATAGTGATGAGAGAAGGAAAATGTGTTCATCTGCAAATGAATAAACATGAATAACATCCTTGTCTAATCAAGGGAAGTCAGATATTAACTCTGCAAAAACTAGTTATTTTTTTTATTTCTCAGAAGCGAAGTCAAGGTCGAAATCTTATAGAATGAAAATACATTTATTGTAATATCCCCCTATGATCCTCCTACTAAGGATGTATTGAAATGAATTGACATCGAAAACCACAGTAGTTTTGCAGATAAATATATAATTTTGTAATCGCTGGACTGCGTGAATGACAACCAAAGATAGCATTTGAACATGAGAATATTTGAGTTCAGGGTTGACCAAGTTTCAACTAAGATATTAAATGACGTGCTCATGGAGCTCATCATCCTCTTGAACCAACACCATACCAATCGTCTCTTCGGATGCGGTGAAATAATGAAAGTAATCCCTACCATAGTTTGGAGACTTCTGTAAAGGTGTCAATACCAAGGATTTCTTCAAAGCATCAAAGGATTCATGGGCTCGGTCATCCTAGATAAAAGGAGTGTCCTTCTTCAAGAGATGCATGAAGCCCTTAGTAATATTGGCATAGTTCACTATAAACCATCATAAAAATTTATCTTTCCCCTGTAAACCTTGAAGTTGGTGAATAGTGCATGGGGGAGGCAATCAAAGTATTGCCTCAACCTTTAACAGATCTATCATGATCCCAGTCTCAGAGACTAAAAATCCTAGAAGTCGACCTGACCTAACACAAAAGATGCATTTATGAGGGTTCAACTGAATGAGATAATGACGACATCTTTCAAAGACTAGCCAAAGGTGCTTAGGGTGATCCACTCTCTTACGGGAGTGAGCAACAATATCATTGAGATAAGCTTTGACTATATGCTTGATATCATGAAATGAAAAGGTCATAGCTCATTGGAAGGTTGCTCAGACTTTCTTAAGTACAAAAGGCATATTCCGGTATGCGAAGGTACCCCAAGGGAAAATAAATGTCGTATTATGTTGGTCCTCAAGTTTAATATGAATTTGTTTATACCCCGAAAATCCATCCATGAAAGAAAAAAATTCACTTCTCGCACACTCGTCGAGAATATGATCAATGAAGGGCATCAAAAAGTTGTCTTTAGGAAAGGATTTATTCAGGTCACGAAAATCCATGCATACACGGATGGTTCCTTGATTTTTATTCATAGGAACAGGATTGGATACCCACTCAGTCAAAGGGATTGGGTAGATAAATCCATCATTAAGCAGTTTTTCTATCTATGCCTTAATATCAGGGGCCTTCCTTCTAGGTAATTTTTAATCTTATGTTCGAAAAATTGACAGACGATACCTGGCATATCTTCATATGACCAAGAGAATACATCTCGAAATTCCTTGAAGAGTTCGATGTAGATCATAATTTCTTCTTCCAAACAATCTACACCAATGTATACATTTTTAACCTTTCTAGGAGTACACGAGATATTGATAGTGAGGGTAGGAGAAATACTCTCCATGTTTCCCTCGGCATAAATATCGTGCGTATCATGTGGAACTATGGTGTGACCAACTATCTCGCCCAAAGTATATCTAAAATCATCTTGTTCAGTTCTAGCAAGTTCTGGGAGGAAATAAGAACGATGATGCATATCATCCCAAGGTTTGTCGGAACCATTCATGGCCTCAATGATAGCTTCATCCGAAGGAAAAGTATCATTGGGGAAGTCATTTGAACAAGATGATGAAGTGACCCACACAGTCTCTAGGATAGGATAATCCTCATCTGTCTATGAGGTAACAAGATCTAGATCGATGGAAGAGACAAGAACATCTTGATACGTAATTTATACTACCGGTAGTGGCATGGCCATTCCATAATGTAACTGACCTTCACAAGACGTCGTCAAGGAAGGTAGGGTCCAAGGATATATAAAAAGGAAGTGCAGAAAGGAGAAAACCTCTCTGATGAAATAGGCCTATTGGACATGGCATATATATGGTGAACCAGTGCCATGAAGTCGAAGGTACCCATAAGGGATGAATACATTCTGACACCGATATTCACATTTGTGGGCTGAGAATTGTCAATCATGGGGATCAACGGTCAAACAAATGTACTGGGGCTAGCATACACAAAGGACAACTAGTCAATCATCATGATCTTCTCATCATGAGGACAAAAAGAGTACGAAAGAGGGATGATACAATTTCAGTCATAACACAATTCTAATTGCATCCTAGTAATAAGTTATAGTCGAGGGGCACATCAACCAGCTCGACATACCCCTCTACCATATTCCTACCTAACTGGACTGGAAAGGAAGGAAGAATACCGTGAGGGCTTAAGGAATGAACGTCAAAAGTATTCAACATGGTCAAAGACTCAGAAAGGTTCGGTGAGCTGAGGGCTTTCCATCATACCAAGGACATCACACATGTTGCAGCGCCTTCATCAACAATAGTATGCTTGATGGTATACTTCGAGTAACCCATGTGGATTTGGAATTCCACATGGTAAGGCAAGTGAGGCTTCACATATGTGACGTCAAACTTGATAACTTTCGAGCCACAAGGATATAGAGCTCCTAATTCATATAAAAAGGAATTCCTCCATGAAGGACACATATGTAGTACCTCTAGAGCCGACATCGCACTAGGGGTTTGACCCAGGTACTCAAAAATAGAGTAATTATGGGTGGCTCTAGCATAAGGATTATGTGTAGAGAGATCAAGTACTCCTTTCAAAATACAAGGCAGGGGCTATGGTTTTTTAGTCTGTAAGGGCATCTCTGGAGGAGGGGGAGACTTGAGACTAGGTACATTCTGTGGAGAACTATAATCACGAGACCGAGTGGCTACACTAACCTCATATTTAATCATATTCATTCATAAATGGTCATTGTCTTGCGTCAGTGGGTTTTGACTCCCACTCACCACATTTTTGGCATTCGAGGAGATCGAGGCCATGTGTTGGTTATGTGGAAAAGGATTAATCAACATGACGGGTGGTAAAGATAAAAGTCTCATAGATTCCAAAATTTTGGGGTATAAATGGGTAAGGTGAGCATTTATACAAATCTTACAGGGAAACTTCACACTCCTCCTTTCTTTCTTTCCCTCACCAACATTATTATTTGAATTCTCATTATTACCATTTTCCTTGGGCTTATTATTATTCTTCCCACCCGTATGATTATTATTACGTCCTTTATTTTTATTCCCTCCTAGTTGTTGGTTACCATTCAGGATGGTTGATGATTGCACATAATGTACATCCATCGACTAAGTGGGATTGGAGGATACATATGAAGTTGTCCCTCCTATAGATTGGTTTAGAGACAACTCTTTCAAATGGCTTGCCACCGAGTCTACATATTTCACATTGGCGGAGCCTACAATTCCATTGGGATGAGGCCAAAGATTTTGTCTAGGGTCATAGTTTGACCTCAGTGCATATGGAAGAATCGCGTATAACATCCCAGACTGAGCATGTATAAGATCTAACTGTTGGGATTTAAAAATCGCTTCTTCCTTATATGTAACCCAATATGTAGAAACATCCTCTGAAATATAAGGCAGGAGAGACTTAAGGAACCACTCTAGCAGGAATTCTAGGGGTATGTAGGCCTTGATAAACCTCTTCCATCTACGCTAATCTTGCATGTAATCTTATATATGAGTGGCATTGTTGTGATGAAAGGTCGACAAAAGTTTTATGCCAACATCGTAACAAACCGACAATTGAAATTGATTCAGGAATACTAAAACCATCTAATTAAAATTTTTGTATGCCCCCCTAGGTAGCTCGATATACCATATTGTAGAAGCTCCCATGAGGGTGCATTGGAAAAATCTTAACCGAATAGAATCATCATCAAGGGATTTTGAAGAGCACCAAAGGTGAAAATTTGTAATGTGATCACCAGGATCCTCACCATTTTACCCTCGAGTTTTGGAATATTCGAAGGAAGCTTAGTGGGGATGGGAGGAACATTGGATCATAACACATGGGTTTGTTCATTAACTTATACAAGTCTGGAAGATTGAGCATGGACAAAAAAGAGAGATGGGATTACAGCATGTGGACCCAAGCTCCGAGGAAATATTTTTGTTTGGAAATCGCATCCCATCCAGGGTTCTGGAAAGCACAATGGTCCTATCTGGGATTGTAATACCCTCCTCTGTACTGATTCATGAGGGGTTGGTTTGGCATCATTCCAGTAGGAATGTTCCAATGAGGGTTTTAAAAACTTCCCCCAACTAGAGTGGCTCTAGGTTGGGGGTTTCCCAAGGTATGAAATTGAACTCCCCTAGGTGTGAATCTGGAGGATAAAGGTGGATTATTCATGCCAAATGTGTTGGTCAGAATCAATACAGAGGTAGTGGGTGTAAATGATAGACCATAAGTAGTAACTTGTCTGCCAGGTTGGTTACTCAATCCAAAAGCATTAGGAACAAGATTAGACCCAGGGTTAAAAGGAGGAAAACCTCCAACTATAGGAATCATTTGTGGGACATGGGTACCACCAAACGAGAAAGGATTATGTGGAGGAGTTGTGCCTCTGAGTCCAATACTAGTATTCAGACCAGCTATTGGGATGGAGGTTGAAAATTGCGATGTGAAATTAGGCATACCATAAGAAAAATGACTAGAGGCCATAGGGATGGACTAAAAATTATATCCCATTGAGTGGAAAAGAGACCCAAAAGGGTTTGTGGCTATAGGTTGAGTATTCACTATAGGATGGGCATAGGTGATGATAGGCACTTCCAACAATACAACCATTTTGGTTGAAGGTGTTGAAGGGGTATCATTAACTATAGTAGGTATGAGAGTCGAACGCCTCCCAGTATCTTTCTAACTCAATTCATTACTCATCCTTGTATGATCACAAGTTTGATAAGTGGAGGTGTGTATACCACATTTGATAACTTTACGCCTTTTAGAAGGAAAAGACTCAAAATGTGTTGGTAACTGTAACAAGTGGTGATACTTGCGAGGAAGCTAGCCTAGCTCTACGATGACTCAAGACTCGATATATAAAACAAATCCTAAGGCCAACTAGTAATCAAAGAGAACACCAAAATAAAATCAAAAGCCCAATATGCATACAAACAGGATAAAGTAGTTGAAAGGGGCCTCCCTCCCTAAAGTAGGTATGCCTCACCCAAGAGGGGCTTGAGACTCCTTGCTAAATATCAGAGGTATCAAAATAAGTTATAAGGACCCTCATGGGCTTAAAAACCAATCAGTCAGATCCCCCCAGAGAGGTAATCCTCCATAAAGTATGTGTGTTGTCCAACCCTTATCTTACCCATGGTACCTGTAGAATAACCCCTGCACGTAACCTATGTGGTACCTATGTCAAGCAACTAATAAACCATGATATAACCAATGCATAGGAAACAAATCGTAAGTCAAGTCCATCATATAGGCAGGGTAACAAATCCTGAAACCTCGAAAGCATTGCCTCTCATAGAGGTAAAGATACTATCAATATCCCCATATACGAACAGATTCCCAAAAATATATCTGACGCTAAAAAGGTATCGGGGGGATATCCCTTCAAACAACCTCATGCGACCTCATGTTTAACTCCAGTGTAATAAGATCCCCCTGACGTCACCAATTATACAATGGATTTCTCCACTCCCTTAGTCAGAAACATATGTTGATTTAATATCCTTGGATAAGTTTACTCAGAAAATCCTATTCCAAGGCACTAAATCCTAAGCTAGTTTGTGCACCCTAGAAAAAAAAATTGCTACTAATCAATTTTAAATTTTCAACATTACTTTTAGTGACCTTTCTTACTCAAAAAGGTGTGGTTGTGAAACTAATGATGTTATGACTCAACAAGTAAAATAAAATAATATGAATACAATGCAAAGTCCTAATTTCAATTCCCAATAAATGATATGCTTTTCAAAATGCAATTCTCAATTTAGTTCTGCAATTCCAAATAACATGAAATCTTTCTTTATATGTACTAAGATCAATGATAAGGACTCAAAAGATAAAATTCCAACAATGTAAAATGCCTAATATTTTTGTATTTTCAATATAAAAGAGTGAAAATGCAAGGACTGAACACCAGCTTGATATAAAAACTCTGTTGTATGTAAACATAGACAAACCAAGTAGGATATCAAGAAGAAAACACCCAACACAATATGAAAGGACAATCAAATGAAAAGGATGATGAGAAAGGAACCACCCATAAATTAAACCAAAGAAAGGTTTCCTATCATTCTACAGACACTTAACAGACATAATAGACACCCAAGAAGACTCAACAACCATCAAAACTTACCCAACAATAATCAAACACAACAACCAAGAAACAAAGGGTGATGTGCATGATTGTTCAGAGAAAAGCATGTATATATGCCTCTTACAGAAGGACGTCACATGTATGTACACGACTGTCAGGTAAAAACCCACATATATGTGTTAAAACACAACTAGACTAAGGAGAAGGCTAAGAAACTCATACTCAGAATGAACAGAGCCTGTTAAGCAGTCATATGACAAGAAAATCAATATAAACAAGAGAAATGCAAGGAGAAAAAACACTCCAAACCCTGAAAAGAAGATTATATCCCTAGTATGGTCACAAATTCTATTATGATGAAAATCTCTCTATGGCTATGGGTAAACCACAAAAGATGGAAAATACTGTAGAAATCAACTCTAATATCGGGTACGCTATATAAACAAATATGCTAACAAGACAAGATAAAAGGCCTACCTCGTCCAAACGTTCGATGAAGTCCACCATTGAGCACTTGACTCAAAGAAATACACCTGGAACTTGTCCTCAACAACCAAGAAATGCAAGAATATGGTGATAATATATAATGTTATCACATTCAATAGCATAATATATCAACATTCATAACAAATACACCCATGGAATAACAATTCAAATATTTGCAATATATTAATTAGACGAGAAAAGAGCATTTATATTAAAATGTAATTAGTAGAAGTGAATGAATTACAAACTTATGTGTTGGCATGGTTTGAAACTGAGAAACTAAGTCCCTTCCAGTTGTGCCTCCACCAGTTCAATCCTCCAGCAAAGACAAGCTCATATAAGAGAGACAATGAGGTTCTCAATCAAGTAGGGAAGAGCTTGAAGTCTGAACAATGTGTTCAGACTTAAAAGGAAAAAGGGATGGAGACTCAATATGAAGTGAATAATTTCTCAAGAGTAAATTTTCTCTCAAAGTTGAATTATTCTCCTCTTTTCCATAGCTCAAATTTAGACCATTTATGGCCTTCAAGTGGAACTGAAGGGTTGAGTCAAAACATTTCCAGTATATGGAAGTTCAAGGATCATGGATCTAGTAATGTGACATGGAAAACCGACACCATTCTTTAATTTTGGGCACAAAACCTGATGCACGCAGGTTGTAGTGGTGTAACCTGTGTATACACATGTTGTACAATATGTAGCATGCGTATATGTGGAAAAATAAGTTTCTTAGCTATGGTATTTGCAAAAAGGGACTTCAAGTCTGCATAGTGAAATGGAATAAGACCTTCTAAGAAAATTTTCTTAGGGTGAGGAAAATATTTCTATAACAATTTCAATGGAAATCAACATACCCCGGTCGAAGATGGCTTGTTCCTTGACCATAAAATAAAGAATGTAAATAATCATCCAAGAGATGTTGGCCATGGTTTATTGTCCTGTTATTCTCGTCAAAAACCATGCAATTTCCCTGAAGCAATTTTTGAATGCACAACCTTGCATTATTGTGATATCCTTGGGGACATTCGTTGGGTTCTCTAGGAATTCAGGTAAGAGATTGAGCGCATTTTCATTATTTTTTAAGAAATCCCTACAATATTCACCTATGAAGGTGAGCATTGGCTCAGGGAGCCTCAAGATCTTACAAAAAAATGGAGGTGATAGAGAGACAAGAGAATGGTCCCACAACTAGATGATCTGATGGATTGGAATGTATCTCTCAGTGCACCATGCGACCAATGCCTTACAATAAAAAACTTCTAGGAGCCACCCTACACACACAATTACAAGCATCCATATTATTTCCTTCTGGATAGAAGGGGGTGAATAATAGGAATATTCCCTAGACCACTAAAAACTATGATCCTCACATCCTAAAATATTCAATATATCTCCACAAAATTGTTGTTGACTTGCTACCATGTGTCGACGAGAACGTTCACTTGCTCCAAATTACGTTAGGAATGAATGCTGCTGGGAGATAATATAATCATCCATAAATCTTGTTTAATGGTATTTAATAGGTCTCATCGAGCCTTTCACTTATTAGTGACCACCCCTTTGAACCTTTATGGTAAGTTATTATCATTAAAAGAATAGTAAATGTGCATTAGTAAAGGAATGAGGGTGGCAGGGACGAGAAGGGGAAATATGTGACTTGAGATTTTTTGTGAACCCGGGAACCCACGAACCCACGAACCTAAGAGCTAGTGATGGTAAGAGGAGTGAAATTGGCTAAGTGTGGGATGGGACAGTGGTCGAATGGATTCATGTAGGAAGAATGACACTTAGGTAGTTCATGGAGTCTGGAGATCAAAATGTAGATCATGAAACTATGTGGTGCAATATGTCTATCATGGAACATGAGAACATGAAAGCTCGATCCCGTCAACCTAGGAACCTGTGATAGTAAAATTAGCTAAGTATGGAACAACACGGGGGTCGGTCAGACTCATGAAGTGAATTTGTGGATGGAGTTGAGAAAATGTAAGTCTGCCAACCCAGGAAACTGTGGTCTAAAATGTGACTAAGTGTCAGAACTAGAAAGGGATAGTGAGAGGGAAAAATGGGTAAGTATAGAAGGGGGAAAATAAAGGGAGAAATGAATCCGGGAAAATAGAAAAGGGTAGGGGACTTTTAGGAAGGATGAAATGACCTCAACACATTTTAACATGAGTTTTAAGTCCATCCCCACAAATTTACCTCTTGACAGTGTGATAAATTTTCAAAAATCTTTAGTTCACTCCTACTGGAGAGATATGCAATTCCAAAAGTAGCTTTTGTTTAAGTTGGGAGTTCTTACATAAATATAAGTGATCTTTGTACCATAGTGAATTATTTTTCCATGTAGATATATCATATGCACTGGAATCTCCTTGCAACCTTTGAATGAGAGTCCACAATTCTTCATCATTCTTCCATTGATCACTTGCTTTTGTTATCCAATTAGGTTGCATGATAGAGATAGCACAAAGAAATGCCTTAAAATATTCATCCTTTCTTGAGAGTGCATATGCCATAAAAAATTTCTTCCCCTTTTTGTAGATGATTTCAAAGTCATAACCCAACATCTTGGTCACCCATTTTTGTTGTTCTTCCGAAGATAGTCTTTGTTCCAATAAGTATTTAAGACTTTCATGATCTGTTTTGACCTTGAAGTTCCTACCTATTAGTTAAGGGCTCCATTTCTTCAATGCATCGAGAATTTCCATGACTTTCTTCTCATAAATGGGTTTGTGTAAGTTTTTTCCCTTGAGTTCCTGACTTTTAAAAGAAAGGGGCCTTCTTTCTTGCATTAGAATAGCACCAATGCCATTTCTTGAGGCATCACATTCCACCAGAAAGGTATTTGTGAAGTATTGTGTGGGAATATCTTCAAATACTTTGGAATTATTATCAATGATCCCTTGGATATCTAAGGGAACAAATGCCTTAGATATTTGAACATCTAGTGAGCATAGTTGTATACTTAGACCCTGATTCCCATTTTTCAATAATTTTTTCATGTTATTATAGCTTACCACCTTACTAGGTTTCCTTGTGATACCTTTAACTCAAAGCCCTTTCCTTCCAATGAAAATTTCATGAAAAATTCTTGAAAATTAAAAGCCATAGTTCCCAATGATTGCAATGATTGGACCCCTAGTACGACATCAACACCACCCATGGTTATATAAAACATTATAATATTCATTACATATTCCCCCATAGTAAGATTGATTTTATGGAATTTTCTTGAGCAATTGATGATTCCTCCATTTTCAATCATTACTTGAAACTCTGGCGCTAGATATATAAATAAATTGAGAGATTTGGCTAATTTACAGTGAATGAAATTATGAGTACTACCAAAATCATTTAGGATTATTAACTTTTTGTTTTGATATATCCTTCGATATTGAGGGTTTGAGGACTGCTAATTCCAAACAATGCAGGAGATGATATGGTGGGAGTCATCTCTTCAAAAGAAATCTCTTCTACATCTTCATCTTGAGATGGTTCTTGTTCTTGTTCTCCTTCCTCTTCACAATCTATCTAGAAATGTCTCTTCTCACCACACTTATGTCCCTTATTCTACTTCATGTCACAATTAAATCATAAACCTTTTGATTCTCCAATTGTTGAGGTGTTAAATTTTTAGGTTGAGGTGGTTTAGAATAATGAACATTATTCTCTAGATATATTTTAGGGGTGGTCCTTATAGTAGTCATATTTCCTTCAGGGAAGAAGGGGATGAATAATAGGAATACGTCCTGGACCACTGAAAAGTTTGATCCTCGTGTCTGAAAATATTCAATGCATCTCCACAGAAATATTGTCGATTTGCTGGCATAAGTCGACGAGAATGTTCACTTGCTCCAAATTATGTTAGGAATGAATGATGGTGGGAGATACTATAATCCTCCATAAATCATGTTTAATTTTCTTTAATAGGAGGTCTCCTCGATCCTTTCTCTTATTAATGACCATCTCTTCGAACCTGTATCGTAAGTTATTAGGATTAAAATCATAGTAAATGTTTATTGGGAAAGGTGTGAGGGTGGCAGGGATGGGCATGGGTAGTGTGTGACTTGAGATTTTTTGTGACCCCATGAACTTGCGAACCTGAGATCCCGCGATGGTAAGAGGCATGAAATTTGATAAGTGTGGGATGGTGCAGTAGTCAGATGGATTCATGTAGGAAAAATGAAACTTAGGCATTTCGGGGATTTTGGAGATTGAAATGTAGATCATGGAACTCTTTGGTGCAATATGTCTATCACAGAACATGAGAACATGAAAGTTCGATCCCGTCAACCCGGGAGCCCGTGATAGTAAAATCGAATAAGTATGGAACAACACAACGGTCGGTCAGACTCATGAAGTGAAGTTATAGATGGAGGTGAGAAAATGTAAGTCCACCAACCCGAGAAGCTGTGGTCTAAAATGTGACTAAGTGTCAGAACTAGAAAAGGATAGTGAGAGGGAAAAAAGAAGAGGTAAAAATGGGTAAGTATAGAAGGGGGAAAATAAAGGGAGAAACAAATCCAAGAAAATAGAAAAATGGAAGGAAATTTTTGGAAGCCGTAAATGACCTCAACAACAGGATCCAACTGTGGGATGATGACCCCCTGTGGGTTTTCAAGAATCTCGAATATCGCGTGATTGGGTAATTCCTCCCATTGGGATATGGAGTTAGATTAATAATATACAAACTAAAAATAAAATTATGTATAATAAGAATGAAAAGTGCTAGGAGAAGAAACCTTTCAGATGTTTCTCATTGATAAACAACATTGACCTTTTTCCTTTCATATCTTGGAGAATATATGAGTTGAATCCCAATATATTTTCGATGACATAGGGTCTGATCCATAGTTCTTAGAACTTCGTGTGTTTTGGCGATTAAAATCGCAACGAGGAATTTCTCTCGCAATGTATTGCTAAATCCTATTATATAAACTATGCTAATAAGATATAATACTTGTTGGATCATGTTGTCATTGATGCCAATGGTTTGATTGATTGATGTCATTTATTGATGTCAATTGATTGATTGATGTCAAAGGATTGATTGATTGATGATTGATGTAACATAATATGTATTGTCCTTGATGAGAATGCATAGATGAAGATGGATCAATGAGTTGTCATTGAT
>SNQJ01S0079981.1:12317-44762 GCA_010110895.2 Picea sitchensis
TTGCAAATATTTGAATTGTTATTCCATGGGTGTATTTGTTATGAATGTTGATATATTATGCTATTGAATGTGATAACATTATATATTATCACCATATTCTTGCATTTCTTGGTTGTTGAGGACAAGTTCCAGGTGTATTTCTTTGAGTCAAGTGCTCAATGGTGGACTTCATCGAACGTTTGGACGAGGTAGGCCTTTTATCTTGTCTTGTTAGCATATTTGTTTATATAGCGTACCCGATATTAGAGTTGATTTCTACAGTATTTTCCATCTTTTGTGGTTTACCCATAGCCATAGAGAGATTTTCATCATAATAGAATTTGTGACCATACTAGGGATATAATCTTCTTTTCAGGGTTTGGAGTGTTTTTTCTCCTTGCATTTCTCTTGTTTATATTGATTTTCTTGTCATATGACTGCTTAACAGGCTCTGTTCATTCTGAGTATGAGTTTCTTAGCCTTCTCCTTAGTCTAGTTGTGTTTTAACACATATATGTGGGTTTTTACCTGACAGTCGTGTACATACATGTGACGTCCTTCTGTAAGAGGCATATATACATGCTTTTCTCTGAACAATCATGCACATCACCCTTTGTTTCTTGGTTGTTGTGTTTGATTATTGTTGGGTAAGTTTTGATGGTTGTTGAGTCTTCTTGGGTGTCTATTATGTCTGTTAAGTGTCTGTAGAATGATAGGAAACCTTTCTTTGGTTTAATTTATGGGTGGTTCCTTTCTCATCATCCTTTTCATTTGATTGTCCTTTCATATTGTGTTGGGTGTTTTCTTCTTGATATCCTACTTGGTTTGTCTATGTTTACATACAACAGAGTTTTTATATCAAGCTGGTGTTCAGTCCTTGCATTTTCACTCTTTTATATTGAAAATACAAAAATATTAGGCATTTTACATTGTTGGAATTTTATCTTTTGAGTCCTTATCATTGATCTTAGTACATATAAAGAAAGATTTCATGTTATTTGGAATTGCAGAACTAAATTGAGAATTGCATTTTGAAAAGCATATCATTTATTGGGAATTGAAATTAGGACTTTGCATTGTATTCATATTATTTTATTTTACTTGTTGAGTCATAACATCATTAGTTTCACAACCACACCTTTTTGAGTAAGAAAGGTCACTAAAAGTAATGTTGAAAATTTAAAATTGATTAGTAGCAATTTTTTTTTCTAGGGTGCACAAACTAGCTTAGGATTTAGTGCCTTGGAATAGGATTTTCTGAGTAAACTTATCCAAGGATATTAAATCAACATATGTTTCTGACTAAGGGAGTGGAGAAATCCATTGTATAATTGGTGACGTCAGGGGGATCTTATTACACTGGAGTTAAACATGAGGTCGCATGAGGTTGTTTGAAGGGATATCCCCCCGATACCTTTTTAGCGTCAGATATATTTTTGGGAATCTGTTCGTATATGGGGATATTGATAGTATCTTTACCTCTATGAGAGGCAATGCTTTCGAGGTTTCAGGATTTGTTACCCTGCCTATATGATGGACTTGACTTACGATTTGTTTCCTATGCATTGGTTATATCATGGTTTATTAGTTGCTTGACATAGGTACCACATAGGTTACGTGCAGGGGTTATTCTACAGGTACCATGGGTAAGATAAGGGTTGGACAACACACATACTTTATGGAGGATTACCTCTCTGGGGGGATCTGACTGATTGGTTTTTAAGCCCATGAGGGTCCTTATAACTTATTTTGATACCTCTGATATTTAGCAAGGAGTCTCAAGCCCCTCTTGGGTGAGGCATACCTACTTTAGGGAGGGAGGCCCCTTTCAACTACTTTATCCTGTTTGTATGCATATTGGGCTTTTGATTTTATTTTGGTGTTCTCTTTGATTACTAGTTGGCCTTAGGATTTGTTTTATATATCGAGTCTTGAGTCATCGTAGAGCTAGGCTAGCTTCCTCGCAAGTATCACCACTTGTTACAGTTACCAACACATTTTGAGTCTTTTCCTTCTAAAAGGCGTAAAGTTATCAAATGTGGTATACACACCTCCACTTATCAAACTTGTGATCATACAAGGATGAGTAATGAATTGAGTTAGAAAGATACTGGGAGGCGTTCGACTCTCATACCTACTATAGTTAATGATACCCCTTCAACACCTTCAACCAAAATGGTTGTATTGTTGGAAGTGCCTATCATCACCTATGCCCATCCTATAGTGAATACTCAACCTATAGCCACAAACCCTTTTGGGTCTCTTTTCCACTCAATGGGATATAATTTTTAGTCCATCCCTATGGCCTCTAGTCATTTTTCTTATGGTATGCCTAATTTCACATCGCAATTTTCAACCTCCATCCCAATAGCTG
Organism: Picea sitchensis; assembly: GCA_010110895.2. Classification (NCBI taxonomy): domain Eukaryota; kingdom Viridiplantae; phylum Streptophyta; class Pinopsida; order Pinales; family Pinaceae; genus Picea; species Picea sitchensis. The sequence goes on from SNQJ01S0079981.1 coordinate 14,671, forward strand.
GTCTGAATACTAGTATTGGACTCAGAGGCACAACTCCTCCACATAATCCTTTCTCGTTTGGTGGTACCCATGTCCCACAAATGATTCCTATAGTTGGAGGTTTTCCTCCTTTTAACCCTGGGTCTAATCTTGTTCCTAATGCTTTTGGATTGAGTAACCAACCTGGCAGACAAGTTACTACTTATGGTCTATCATTTACACCCACTACCTCTGTATTGATTCTGACCAACACATTTGGCATGAATAATCCACCTTTATCCTCCAGATTCACACCTAGGGGAGTTCAATTTCATACCTTGGGAAACCCCCAACCTAGAGCCACTCTAGTTGGGGGAAGTTTTTAAAACCCTCATTGGAACATTCCTACTGGAATGATGCCAAACCAACCCCTCATGAATCAGTACAGAGGAGGGTATTACAATCCCAGATAGGACCATTGTGCTTTCCAGAACCCTGGATGGGATGCGATTTCCAAACAAAAATATTTCCTCGGAGCTTGGGTCCACATGCTGTAATCCCATCTCTCTTTTTTGTCCATGCTCAATCTTCCAGACTTGTATAAGTTAATGAACAAACCCATGTGTTATGATCCAATGTTCCTCCCATCCCCACTAAGCTTCCTTCGAATATTCCAAAACTCGAGGGTAAAATGGTGAGGATCCTGGTGATCACATTACAAATTTTCACCTTTGGTGCTCTTCAAAATCCCTTGATGATGATTCTATTCGGTTAAGATTTTTCCAATGCACCCTCATGGGAGCTTCTACAATATGGTATATCGAGCTACCTAGGGGGGCATACAAAAATTTTAATTAGATGGTTTTAGTATTCCTGAATCAATTTCAATTGTCGGTTTGTTACGATGTTGGCATAAAACTTTTGTCGACCTTTCATCACAACAATGCCACTCATATATAAGATTACATGCAAGATTAGCGTAGATGGAAGAGGTTTATCAAGGCCTACATACCCCTAGAATTCCTGCTAGAGTGGTTCCTTAAGTCTCTCCTGCCTTATATTTCAGAGGATGTTTCTACATATTGGGTTACATATAAGGAAGAAGCGATTTTTAAATCCCAACAGTTAGATCTTATACATGCTCAGTCTGGGATGTTATACGCGATTCTTCCATATGCACTGAGGTCAAACTATGACCCTAGACAAAATCTTTGGCCTCATCCCAATGGAATTGTAGGCTCCGCCAATGTGAAATATGTAGACTCGGTGGCAAGCCATTTGAAAGAGTTGTCTCTAAACCAATCTATAGGAGGGACAACTTCATATGTATCCTCCAATCCCACTTAGTCGATGGATGTACATTATGTGCAATCATCAACCATCCTGAATGGTAACCAACAACTAGGAGGGAATAAAAATAAAGGACGTAATAATAATCATACGGGTGGGAAGAATAATAATAAGCCCAAGGAAAATGGTAATAATGAGAATTCAAATAATAATGTTGGTGAGGGAAAGAAAGAAAGGAGGAGTGTGAAGTTTCCCTGTAAGATTTGTATAAATGCTCACCTTACCCATTTATACCCCAAAATTTTGGAATCTATGAGACTTTTATCTTTACCACCCGTCATGTTGATTAATCCTTTTCCACATAACCAACACATGGCCTCGATCTCCTCGAATGCCAAAAATGTGGTGAGTGGGAGTCAAAACCCACTGACGCAAGACAATGACCATTTATGAATGAATATGATTAAATATGAGGTTAGTGTAGCCACTCGGTCTCGTGATTATAGTTCTCCACAGAATGTACCTAGTCTCAAGTCTCCCCCTCCTCCAGAGATGCCCTTACAGACTAAAAAACCATAGCCCCTGCCTTGTATTTTGAAAGGAGTACTTGATCTCTCTACACATAATCCTTATGCTAGAGCCACCCATAATTACTCTATTTTTGAGTACCTGGGTCAAACCCCTAGTGCGATGTCGGCTCTAGAGGTACTACATATGTGTCCTTCATGGAGGAATTCCTTTTTATATGAATTAGGAGCTCTATATCCTTGTGGCTCGAAAGTTATCAAGTTTGACGTCACATATGTGAAGCCTCACTTGCCTTACCATGTGGAATTCCAAATCCACATGGGTTACTCGAAGTATACCATCAAGCATACTATTGTTGATGAAGGCGCTGCAACATGTGTGATGTCCTTGGTATGATGGAAAGCCCTCAGCTCACCGAACCTTTCTGAGTCTTTGACCATGTTGAATACTTTTGACGTTCATTCCTTAAGCCCTCACGGTATTCTTCCTTCCTTTCCAGTCCAGTTAGGTAGGAATATGGTAGAGGGGTATGTCGAGCTGGTTGATGTGCCCCTCGACTATAACTTATTACTAGGATGCAATTAGAATTGTGTTATGACTGAAATTGTATCATCCCTCTTTCGTACTCTTTTTGTCCTCATGATGAGAAGATCATGATGATTGACTAGTTGTCCTTTGTGTATGCTAGCCCCAGTACATTTGTTTGACCGTTGATCCCCATGATTGACAATTCTCAGCCCACAAATGTGAATATCGGTGTCAGAATGTATTCATCCCTTATGGGTACCTTCGACTTCATGGCACTGGTTCACCATATATATGCCATGTCCAATAGGCCTATTTCATCAGAGAGGTTTTCTCCTTTCTGCACTTCCTTTTTATATATCCTTGGACCCTACCTTCCTTGACGACGTCTTGTGAAGGTCAGTTACATTATGGAATGGCCATGCCACTACCGGTAGTATAAATTACGTATCAAGATGTTCTTGTCTCTTCCATCGATCTAGATCTTGTTACCTCATAGACAGATGAGGATTATCCTATCCTAGAGACTGTGTGGGTCACTTCATCATCTTGTTCAAATGACTTCCCCAATGATACTTTTCCTTCGGATGAAGCTATCATTGAGGCCATGAATGGTTCCGACAAACCTTGGGATGATATGCATCATCGTTCTTATTTCCTCCCAGAACTTGCTAGAACTGAACAAGATGATTTTAGATATACTTTGGGCGAGATAGTTGGTCACACCATAGTTCCACATGATACGCACGATATTTATGCCGAGGGAAACATGGAGAGTATTTCTCCTACCCTCACTATCAATATCTCGTGTACTCCTAGAAAGGTTAAAAATGTATACATTGGTGTAGATTGTTTGGAAGAAGAAATTATGATCTACATCGAACTCTTCAAGGAATTTCGAGATGTATTCTCTTGGTCATATGAAGATATGCCAGGTATCGTCTGTCAATTTTTCGAACATAAGATTAAAAATTACCTAGAAGGAAGGCCCCTGATATTAAGGCATAGATAGAAAAACTGCTTAATGATGGATTTATCTACCCAATCCCTTTGACTGAGTGGGTATCCAATCCTGTTCCTATGAATAAAAATCAAGGAACCATCCGTGTATGCATGGATTTTCGTGACCTGAATAAATCCTTTCCTAAAGACAACTTTTTGATGCCCTTCATTGATCATATTCTCGACGAGTGTGCGAGAAGTGAATTTTTTTCTTTCATGGATGGATTTTCGGGGTATAAACAAATTCATATTAAACTTGAGGACCAACATAATACGACATTTATTTTCCCTTGGGGTACCTTCGCATACCGGAATATGCCTTTTGTACTTAAGAAAGTCTGAGCAACCTTCCAATGAGCTATGACCTTTTCATTTCATGATATCAAGCATATAGTCAAAGCTTATCTCAATGATATTGTTGCTCACTCCCGTAAGAGAGTGGATCACCCTAAGCACCTTTGGCTAGTCTTTGAAAGATGTCGTCATTATCTCATTCAGTTGAACCCTCATAAATGCATCTTTTGTGTTAGGTCAGGTCGACTTCTAGGATTTTTAGTCTCTGAGACTGGGATCATGATAGATCTGTTAAAGGTTGAGGCAATACTTTGATTGCCTCCCCCATGCACTATTCACCAACTTCAAGGTTTACAGGGGAAAGATAAATTTTTATGATGGTTTATAGTGAACTATGCCAATATTACTAAGGGCTTCATGCATCTCTTGAAGAAGGACACTCCTTTTATCTAGGATGACCGAGCCCATGAATCCTTTGATGCTTTGAAGAAATCCTTGGTATTGACACCTTTACAGAAGTCTCCAAACTATGGTAGGGATTACTTTCATTATTTCACCGCATCCGAAGAGACGATTGGTATGGTGTTGGTTCAAGAGGATGATGAGCTCCATGAGCACGTCATTTAATATCTTAGTTGAAACTTGGTCAACCCTGAACTCAAATATTCTCATGTTCAAATGCTATCTTTGGTTGTCATTCACGCAGTCCAGCGATTACAAAATTATATATTTATCTGCAAAACTACTGTGGTTTTCGATGTCAATTCATTTCAATACATCCTTAGTAGGAGGATCATAGGGGGATATTACAATAAATGTATTTTCATTCTATAAGATTTCGACCTTGACTTCGCTTCTGAGAAATAAAAAAAATAACTAGTTTTTGCAGAGTTAATATCTGACTTCCCTTGATTAGACAAGGATGTTATTCATGTTTATTCATTTGCAGATGAACACATTTTCCTTCTCTCATCACTATACCTATGGTATGGAGATATTGTTCTCTATATTCAAACATTGAAGTTCCCTCAACATCTCTCGCGATATGATACCAAGCTAAGAGCTACCTTATCATAGAAAACACTCTATATCGTCGAGGAATAGACAATATCTTGTGTATTTGTTTAACTCATGAAGAATTTGAGTCTGTCCTAAATGACTTCCATAGTGGGGCTTGTGGTGGTCATCTATCTAGGCTTGTGAAGACCCAAAACACTTTGTGAACCGCTTATTTATGGCCTTATATATTTAAATATTGTGTCGAAGTGGTTAAGAAGTGTCACCCCTAATAGGTATTCACTTGGAAAATACGCTTGCATTTGTCCCCTCTCCATCAAGTCATTACCGTCAGTCCCTTCACCAACTGGGGGGTGGAATTTGTGGATTGCAACCCAACTTCGGCTAGGAGGAATCAACACATTATCGTGATTGTAGACTACTTTAATAAGTGGTCTAAGGCCATGCCTATAGTTAAATCCAATGGGAATACTATCTCCTTCTTTGTATTCAATAAAATTATAGCCAGGTTCATAATCCCAAGTGATATTGTCACTGATAATGGAAGTCATTTTCGGAATGAAATGATGGAAGAATTAGCATAAAAACTGGGGTTTAGACATGGCAATTCCTCCCCTTACTACCCCCAGTAAAATTGACAAGTAGAGGCCGTAAACAAGTCTCTCAAGACCATTTTTCCGAAAACTATCAGCTAGGGCAAATCTGACTAGCATATCATCTTTTATCCATCACTTTGGGCATACTGAACCCCAATCAATAATTTCACCATTTTTTCTCCTTTCTAGTTAGTACATGGTGTAGAGTCAATATTACCTATTGAATGAGATATGCCTTCTCTTATATTTGTAGTATGCTCCTACATGACACTTTTGATCTCAAAAAATGCATCGTACACCAAGAGAGTCTATATGAGAAGCGTCTAGATGCCTCTACAACTATTGAAGAAAATAAAAAACTTTTCAAGGTCCAATATGATACGTTTGTTTGTCCTCGACAGTACACTGAGGGTGACTTGGTCCTTCTATATTGTAAATCCAAATAACCAATGGGGGTAGACAAGTTCAAAACCATGTGCCACGGTCCCTATATTGTGCAGCATGTCCTAGAAAAATGATCCTATGAATTAGAATATTATCAAGGGAACATATTGGTTGAGCCCAGGAATGGGCTCTATTTGAAAATATATTACTCTTGAGCCCCAAGCTTGGGCATAACTGTTTGTATACTAATGTAATTTAATGTATATATCTTTTCCCTTTATTTTTATATTCATCTTGTTTATCAAGTTTTCCCTTGGTTGGAAAATGTCAATAGAGTCTTTGGTCTTCTTAGGATTTGCATATGGGGCCAATCGTTATACATGGAACTTGGCTTCCACCACTTGGGTTGTTTACTCACTCGAAGGTCTACTAGTGTCTTCAGGTGGCGTATCCCTAGGGCTATCCATGAATAATGTGGTCAAATATAACACCATAATAAAAATTTTACGCGATGCCATTTCACATGGTATTCAGTCATTTGAAGTTCTCCTGGACTCCCAATTAATAGTATGTTAGTTGAGTGATAATTACCATGTGCATGACCCTACTCTACTCTGACGATTCCTACGCGTATGACTTTTGGAATGATAGTTTGATTTTATTACTTATCATCAAATAACTAGAAGTTCTAATTGTGTATCTGATGCATATGATAATTTTGTTTTAGATTGGCATTTGTCACATAACTAAAATAAAGAAAACATTTTCATCAATGCATACATTATAATATAAGTTAAGACAAAGAACCATATTTTTATATATATTTCAAAAACTATGATGTTATAGTACAAAATTGGGGTTGACACCTTGAATATACATATATAGCTGATCATACAATAGTCATGACATATATGTATGTTGAACCAGATGAGTGTCATTATAGCAGACTATGGCATTTACGAAATGCCAAAAGAGTTGTACCAAAGCATGAGGCACACCTACCACCTTCCACTACATAGCTTCTGGAAGATCCTCCACCTGAACCATGGGAATCCTCTGCATCAAACGAGACAGGTTTCCCTGCATGTTTTGAAGCAGTCTATGTGTGTCCCCTCCTATTGCCTCGTCTCCCTGGTGCCTTCGATGATGTCGTGGAATCCCGTTCGGACATCGTGGACCTACATTTGTGTCACATACATGTTTAGTTAGTACTTAACATCATCCAAAAATATTTATGTCTCATTATAGAAAAATACAAAAAAAAAATGAAATATTTAAAAAACTTTGACATACCTATGTCTCCATAGGCAAACCCTGGTGGTAATGGCATGTCAATATCTCGTCTGAAGTCAATCCCTGCATAAGGGTATTCATCCATATCTATCACCTACCAACCCCACCAGAAGAAAAAATCATCATTGTAGGGTGTTGTCACCCTACTACCCCCCTGTCACCTCATCACCTCAGTCCACCGTACCATGGTTGGATCATGAGTTCCATGTGGAATAATCTCAAATCTAGGTCCCAGGGCTAGAACCTACTTGAATAAAAAACTACAAAGGATAGAAGAAAACTTGAAGTTCTTCTTTCTACCCAGTTTGCAATTTTTCAGCTAGCTCTTCATATTGGCCAACAATGAGGTGCACCAGTAATACTTCGTGGGTCACAATCACTCCACTGAGTAGAACATATGTGGCCTCAGTGCCTGGTGCAAAGAGGCCGACCCTATGATCTATGTCAAAACCAAGACAACAATCTTGAGACTCATATTGTTGATCGCTCTAATTGGGAGTTGGCTCCCTACCTTCTCAGTCCCTACAATGCAATGAGTGTCTATATAATCCTCTATATTCATGCCACTCCCAACTCCTTGGGCTTTGAGGTTGACCACCTCACTCCGACATGACAATCACATCAAGAAATAGATGTCCTCCACTTCAATCCTTAATGGTTGTCCATCAAAGTTGAAGGTCTCACTATCTGGATCCTAGTAGCTCACAAGCAGCTGAAGCAATATCATTTGAGCCCTCATACCTTTGACAACCCAAATTTTTTATAATCCACATCTCTTTAAGGCCATTTGGGCCCCTGGATCTCTTTCCACTACAACATCCACCTCCTCGTGCTCTCTTTCTCTCCACTCTAGCACCATCTTGCAAGATTCAAACCCTTTTTTGAGTTAGCAGCCTTTAAAAAACATTATCCATAGACATATACACGAGATCTAGTGTACAAATTCGCATATAGGCCTACTTATGTACTGGAATTTTTTCAAACAATCGCGTATAAGTATGCGTATACGCGACCCAATAAACTACAGCCTGTATACACCTTAGTTTTGAAGTTGCACACTAAATAACTTAGAAAAGGAGGCCTAATTAAAAAATTTAATCCATTGAAAAGAAAGAGGAGAGGAAGATGAATTACTTGGTCCAGAGAGACGTCGATTCTGCCACACATAGCTCCCAAAATCAACAGATGAAGTTCGAAGGCAATTTGGTCCAAAATCCACTCTTTGGGTAAAAAATACAAATGGTATAGTAAAATTTGTTTTTTTACTATTTATAGAAAAAATTTACCCACTTTACATAGTTCTATATAATATTTTGGCCTAATGGACTAATATGATAGTGGATGGAGTTGCTTTTTGTAGTTTTATTGAGGGATTCTTGCATTTTTCAGCGCCATGTCATTTGTTTGTAACTTTGGACAAGTATTTTTGTTTCCCAACATATAGGATATGTATCCAATCCATCATGCACACTTGCATCATCCTATGGTTGAAAATAATATTACTTAGGTATGAACCCATTTTATAGTGTCACGACACCTTTTATCTGCAGCTAGAAGTGTCCTTATCGAATGGTAGAGACTTAACAAACATGGGTACCCTAGTTAGATCCCATGCTTCATTCGGTGCCCATGAAGAGATTTTTGTCTGTAGGACTAGGAGTCCCTTATAGCTAATACAGGACTTTATGTTTGAACCTCATTTATTACTCATAAACATGTTGACCTATACCTAGAGGACTGCCAAACGAGTCTTATTTAAACTATTTTCAGACTCATTTCAAAAAGTGAAAATATTTTCAAGTGAACTTGTCTCTTTCACACTCGTAAATTGGATTTGAAAGGACATCTATTTGGTGCAAGTTTATCCCTTTTTCAAACCAAGTAAAATAAGATTACGAAAAGGGAAATTTTTGGCATTAAGTTGTAATTGCATCTCATTCTCTTGCTTGTAGTATTAAGCCTATTATTAGCTCTCACTTTTCCATTATAAGCCTCTCACCTCAGAATTTTGCATCATCAGCCAAGAAGAGCCTTGTTTATATCCCTTTCATATTGGAACCCTATACCTAGGAGGAAACATTCCCCCGAGTGTCCATCTCCCACATGCAACTCCTTGTATTAAGCATAGGTATGTTCCACTGCTGGAACTAGTTTCCTTAATTTTGACACTTATTTCCTCTTTTGTATCATAACATTCATTCAACTATGAAAAAAAGAAAAGATGGTGGGAAAGGAGTATAATATTATATGGGAAGAAGTCATGTCGCCTTTGAACAAAGAACGGAATTTTTGTGTCCACATGTCATCAATTTTGGGTCTAGCATGACCTTAGGAAGCTGAGCTTATTACAAAGAGTTTACTCCCCTGACTAGTTACTCTTCCAGTCCCTATGGAGAGTTTGAATGATGCCTCCTACATATCAAAGTTTTATCATCGAGTCTATGTTTCCATAGTCTTCCATATGTCTCATGCTCTTGTTCAAAGGATGTATATCAACCTGTGTCAGCCATTGCTCAAAAATATTGACTTTGCATGTCGAGCATACCCTCAGTGTGTCTCAGAGTTACATGAAGCCTATAGTCCTATTGGGTAGCCTAGTCATGTTGGACATAGTTTCATTTATGTGCTGTCAATGATGTCAAATAGTAGGACGACATGAAAAGATTAAAATCTTAGGAGGGTTAGTGAATGAAGATCAAATCTCAAAAGAGATGGTGTGATGAAAATCAGAAGGAAAAAACCCAGTATAGAAACATGATTGGGATCGAAATCCCTAGAGGACAAACCATGACCATTGATATGCATGCACGAGATCAACGATAGGGATGAATTTCGGAGACATAAAGAATAATTAAAATACTTGCTAGTTCCAATACCACAATTGGCCTAGATCGTCAGATCTCATACACTCAAATATCGAGGACTCTGGTTGATCCAACAAACGATCAGATTAAGTCGTGACCATCAGATGCACAAGTAGCAGATCAACGGTAGGGATAGATTGCAGAGAGAAAAAGGAGAATTAAATATCATGTTATTTCCAATCCTGAAATTATTTAGGACCGTCAGATCCTATAGGTTCAAATATCGACGATTGTGGTTGACTCACCAACAAATGAAAAACTTCAAATTGCGGATCTTGGGTGACGAATTAAATCACTCACAAGTTGTGGTTCCTCAATCATCCTTGATTGTTAATCCTCTTTGAGAGTCTTTACGACCATTGAATCACCTTTGAGTGGAAGGACATGATAAGCTAAAAAAATATGAGATCTCAATTATTCGAATACTCATGAGCCATCAGATCAAATTAAGTGGAAGGATAGGATAAGAAAATATGGAGGGACGTTGGATTTAAACCAAGGAAATGGAGCATCGAAGACATATCAAGACGTCGATATAAGATCTTGATCAAAAGAACATCATTAAATTTGGGTCTAAATATGTGAGGAGGTTACACTTCGGTGAATCTCACTTCAAAAGAACTGTGAATTCAAGATATCGAAATACCCGAAGTCCCGAAAGCCGAAATTCTAAATTCACTCTTAGCCCTTGATCTGAGATACCCTTTGGATACTATTTTGACCATTATATCAAGGAGATGAATATGTGTCACATCAGGAGATATATGTCAATAGACCACGTTGACAAACCATGTCAGCAGGGATACATGGCATAGTCAGATAATGACAAGTGTCAAGTTGAAATCGACATTTCAGGTATGTGCAAATCACCAATCTAAGTGACATGTGGAAGACACTCGGCTTGTGCCATGTCATCAATAGGGATGATTTTAAGGATGGAAATTTAATTTAAAATGTAGAAACCTTGGCGAATATTACTAATCCTTCATATGTCAACTATAAATGTTTGGTGATATTTTTTGAAAAATATTCAAATTTCTAAGTATTTTATATAGTTTTTATAAATTTTTGGCAATTTTAAGGTAAAATAATTTTATCCTATAGAATTTGGGCGAATCATTTTTAAAATAGAGAATCTCATTTTTGGAAAAACCATGGAAAATTAGCCCATGAGAAAAATTTAGCCCCTAAAATCATCCATGGTCATCAAGTGATGTAAGCAATTTACATCACTCTCGGAGTTTTACTTCAGGAATTTTCACCACCAACAAATGCCCAAAGTCCCAAAGTCTCGAATGTTAAAGTCCTAAAGTGCACATGTGTCGTTCGATCTAAGGGAACACTTCGAGAATGTTCTCGAACATTGATCTAGAACAATAGAAGGAACATAAGTAGAATAGCCAAAGTCCCGAAGTAAATAGTGTTCATCCATCTTAATGCTTGATTAAGTCCTAGTCGTCGGATTAAGAGTGTAAGGATAAAATCTGACCATTGATCTGGTTCTGCAAAATAAACTGTCCGATCTGATTTGAAAATTTGAGAAGTTGAAATCCCCAAGTCCCGAATGACGAAGTCCTGAAGTCTCAATTGTCGTCCATCTCATCAGGGGATTAAATCGTGACCCTTGATTTGATAAGTGATCAAGCACTCATTTGGCCTAGCATCTGATCACTTCCATAGGTCATATAGAATAAGAGATTTAAAAGGCAAAATATAATACGTCGCTAAAGTTGATAAAGCTCATGGTTTTGTATCACTCAGTCACATGTAATGGTTTGAAGGAAAAGCCTCTGCAGAACTCAATTTATGTAAATCTTTACAGAGACTTGGGATCAAGTTAAAAGATGAAATTGATCCATATCAGTGATCAATTTATGGAAATCCTTCATGGTAAGAATAATAAACGGTGATTATGGTTAGGTTAAACAAAGAGGTGCGATGGACTAAACGAAAGGACACAATGTATCACACTCACGCCATTTTGAAGAATATATAAACAAAGAAGTGTGTTGAGAAGAAAGTGTCTTTGCAATCCATTGAAGAAGATCAAAATAGAAGCAGATTCCATGATGAAGAACTGTTAGTTCTAAGGTGTCTGTCAATGTCTTATTGAAGATCAAGAATAGAAGGAGATAGAGAAATTATGCAATCTAGTGCAGGATACAAAAGTTTTCCCCAAATTCAAAAAATAAGGGTGGTTGGGTGGTGCAAGGGTAGGTTGGTGCCTGCAAAGGGAGTTGGTGCTTCCTTGTCAGTTGTAGCTTACTAAATTAGGGTGTGGGTATTGGTGAAAAAGGGTGTGGGTGCATCCTGATCAGTTGGTGTTGATCTAAAAGGAAGAATATATTACTTCTATGTAACATGTAAAACAAAAATTTTCATTTAATAGAAAAGAGTTTGTGGTTTTCCCATTTGGGTTCCACTATAAAATATTGCATTAAAATTATGTTTGCATTAACAAAAGAAAAATTGATATAATAATTGTGTCACTAATTCACCCCCCCTCTTAGTGACAGGATCTGATCCTTCAATTGGTATCAGAGCGGGTCTCTTCACAAAAGGTTTAAATCACTTGAAGAGTAATATACATTAGAATGGATCAACAGTTGAAGATGTCATCAAAAATCCCCCTATTTAATGGTGAATACTATGTCTTCTGGAGTGTTGGAATAAAAAGCTATGAATTGTAGAGCATATAGAAGGAAAAAATTGAGGGTTACGAATTATAACCGTAAAGAAAACCAAGAAGTAAATCAAGTGAAAAGAAGAAACTATAACTCTTTTGCACCTCTACAAGAAGGGGGCCTAGAATGCTTCAAATGTCATAACTATGGACATAAGGCCAGTAATTGAAGATTAATGGAAATCTCCGAACAAACAAGATTCATTAGAAAGAAAAAGAATCTTTGGAAAGAAAAAACATCAAAGAAGGAATGTATTATGGCCTTAATATCCCAAGATAAAGAAGATCTCTGGTATGTTGATAGTGGGTGCTCAAAACTTATGACAGGAAACAAGGAAAAGTTTCTAAACTTAAAGAAACAAAAAGGTAAAGTTAAATTTGGTGAAAATGCTTCATGTAACATACTTGGGAAAGGCACTCTGAGTTTGGGAAAAGAAAAATCCAAGAATGTGCTACGTGTTGAAAAAATGAAACCTAGCCTATTAAGTGTTATACAAACCTACGATCAGGGGCATTTTTGCATATTTTATTCCCATAAATGTGATATTACTAGAGAGTAAACAAAAAAATTGGTTGGTACTTCTCCTAGAACTCCCAAAAATGTACATATACTAGATACATAATTGAATGAGGAATGTCATATAAATTTAGTAGATGAAAGTTGGATATGACATAGAAGGTTGGGACACATTAGCTTTGACAATATAGTGAAAGTCAACAATCTTGGTGTAGTAAGAAAATTTCCAAAGATCATAAAGCCCTCAAATACTATGTGTAGAGACTGTCAACTAGGGAAGAAAACTAGAATAAGGTATAAAGAAAAAGAATACTCAACCTCAAAACTTGTAGATCTTGTTCACACTGACCTTTGTGGACTTGCAAGGAACAAGAGCTTGCAAGGAGAGTCCTGCTTTATGTTTTTCATTGATGATTTTACTACAATGGGTTGGATATGTTTTCTCAAAGAAAAATCAGAAGCACTTACCAAATTCAAAGCCTTTAAAACCCTTGTTGAGAATGAAAAGGAGACAAAAATCAAATGCCTTAGATCAAACAATCATGGTGAATTGACTTCAAAAGAGTTTGATCTCTTCTGTGAAATCCATGGAATGAAAATACAATTCTCTGCTGCCAGAACACCTCAACAAAATGGGATTGTTGAGAGAAGGAATAGAACAATTCAGGAGGCTGGGAGTACTATGCTTAATGATGCAAAATTGTCCGATGGATATTGGAGGGAAGTTGTAAGAACAAGAGAATAGATATTGAACAAAGTTCAAATCAGGATTAATAGTAATAAGAATCCTTATGAACTATGGTTTGGAAGAGATCCATCAATAAAATACTTAAAAGTCTTTGAAAGTAAGTGCTACATCAAAAGGCTTGATGAGAATCTCGAAAAATTTGATGCCAGATCTAATGAAGGTATTTTTCTTGGATATGATTCTAACAAGAAAGCATACAGATGCTACAATCTTAGAATACATAATATTTTTGAGAGTGCATATGTCAAGGTGGATGATCTAAAAATGATAAGGATTGAAAATCAAGAAACTATACTTGACAGTGAAGATGAAGATGATGATGAGTTAGTTGGTACACAAGTAGAAGAAGTAGAAGAGAATAAAGAAGAAAGGGAGGAGGATGATATGGATACTAGTGAAGACAAAGAATATATTCAAGAAGAAGAGATAAGAGAATAATCCCCAATAAGAGACAAAAAAACACCCTCAAGAATGTCTCAAAAGAATCATCCTAAAGAATTTATTATTGGAAACAAAAGTGATGGAGTGCACACAAGAAGACAATTGTTGTACCAAACAAAAATATAACTTTTGTCACAAATTGAGCCCAACTCAATCAAAGAGAAATGTAAATATGAGAATTGGGTCAATGCTATGAATGAATAATTGGACCAAATTGAAAAAAAACAAACTTGGGAACTAGTTCCAAGACCAAAAGATAAAAATGTCATTGGAACTAAATGGGTGTATAAAAATAAAATGAATGAGAAAGGAAAAGTAATCAGGAACAAAGCCAGATTAGTATGTAAAGGGTATGCTCAGGTTGAAGGGATAGACTATGAATAAACCTTTGCACATGTGGCTAGATTAGAGGCAGTTAGGATGTTCTTAGCTTTCTCTAGCTACAGAAAATTTAAAGTGTACCAAATGGATGTCAAGTCATCATTTCTCAATGGAAACTTAGAAGAAGAAGTATATATTGAGCAACCAAAAGGATTCAAATTAAACAAATGATACTATGTCTCTAAATTAAAGAAAGCATTGTTATCACTGAAATTTCATCCGTAAATGGTTACAAGAATCCATCATCTTCAAACAGCTATGAGTTCACCCATGGACCAAAATTACCAAAAAACATTTCCAAAAGGTCCAAAACTATACAACTAGTTATAAAATCAAGATGCGCTATGAATATACAGGGCACGCGCACATGTGCCATCAAGAAATGCAAGAAAATCTCACATGCACATGATGCATGACTGTGGATGCTAAAATACGTGCACACCTAAGAACGACGCATTTATGATGTTGGTCGGCCTCCCACCCACTTTTGGTTAAGCTTCCAAGTTGATTTGACATCCAAATCTCGGATGGATTCGGCTGGGTGGTTGGTCAAAGACCTAATGGTGCCCTAAACAACCCCTTTTCACACTAAAAGTTGGTTGCACAATACCTCAAAGTGGTGCTATAAAACAAGGCCATGGGTGCACTACATTTTCAAGAAATTCATTTGCAACATTATGCTGCTGCTATTCTCTTGAGGAAACCTCTTTTCTCATCAAAGAGCATACTAGCACCATTTCATTTGGGCAATCCACATCACCTTTTGAGTGGGTTAGCTTGGGATTATTTTACCATTTCTTTCAAGTTTTCAAGTTGTAAGAAGAGCTCAATCTTGGGGGTCCAAGAGCCCTCCCTTGGAGGAAGAAGGGACATAAAGTACCCTTTCTCTTTGGTGTTTTATTTTCACTAATACAATCATTTCCATTGGTGACATGAGTCTTGTTTGTTTCTTGTTCTTATGTCCTTATGCACAATAGTTTAATTGTCTTTTTTTCTTTCCTAGTTTAATTCTTAGCTTAGTCTTTTATGTTTACTCTTCTAACCCTTTCCTTTACTGTTGTCTTGCTTAGCTAACCCAACTAAGCTTGTAAGCACCTCTGTTTTTCTCATCTAGGTGACAAAAGAGGCGCAACAGATTGGCGACTCCACTAGGGAAAGGTATCAATTTCCTACCCCACTTGGGTTATTTTAACTCTTCTTTTTACTTATTTAACCGACAGGTACCATAACCGGCACAAGATGACCTGCAAAACATCAAATTCAAAGTTGAGTTGAAAGAATTCCATCCAGAATTTTCTTCACGGCCGTGTGACAGTTGTGCACGGGTTTATTGGCCCACAATCGTGCATCGTGCATACGTGCGCCAAAATCACTACATTACTCAATGCCTTCTGTGCACCTGAACTCAAAAATATTTTTCAGTTCACACATTGGCACTCAGAGCGCCTTTGTCCAGTCTGAAACCCACGCACCTATGCAAAAAAACACACATTATAAGTTTTTTTATGATCTGTTGAAGGCTCAGAGTCTTCTTAAAGATGATTCCATGCATGTTGTAATCTTCACCACACTTACATTCCCTCTCATATAAATGGATTAGTCAAAACACATAGGCACTTAGGGGTTAAAAATCATTGTTTTTCCTCTTTTTTCTTTTTATTTCACCACATGGATGGCTTGCTTTGACTAAAAGTTGGAATCATTCGGCATCACATATAAAACTTGCATTGGGACTAGAAATTGGATATCAAATGTTGAGTATGCTCTTCTCTCACGCTCCAAAGCGATCTTGAGAATTAGAAAGAGGTTGAAAGATAATTTCATCTCCCTTAAAAAGATTAAATATTTAGAAAAGGACAATAGCCCCCTCGGGACTCCTCTTAGTTTATTTTTCAAAACACATCTCAAGATTGTAACGGGCCCATACATGCCCACATGCTACAAAGGTAGGATAGTGTTGAAATTTACTTTCTTAGATTAAATCACTAGGGAAGTTTAAAGGTTTTGTAACGGGCCCATACAGGCCCACATGATCACAATCTAGGATAGTTTCGAAGATTTCTTAGATTAAATAACATTAGGGAGTTAAAGGAATAGTAAAGGACCCACATGTCCACATGCTAGCTTCCTAGGTATTTTTGAATTCCGCAAGGTTGTACCAATGAAATTTAGTTAAATAGATAATCAAAGACTTCTAAGGACCAAGGGAAGTCCACATGCAGTAAGGTGACACCTAATTCATTAAAAAATTGGCACTCTTTCACTCATTCACACACAAAATTCACCTCTCACTCACATAGTTTTCATCTCGAAATGTGGAGGTTGAAGTAAGTTTCCTCCAAAGGGATTCTGAAACACTCCACCCTTTTCTTGATGAAACTATCCACTCCCACTTAATTTCAATGAGATTGGCTCACACCCCCAATCTCTCAAACAACCATATCTAAATTTTTTCTAAAAACTCACTAAGTTTTCCTCCATAGGAGGTTCCAAAAGAAATATTTTAGTCTAGGTAGGATTTCAGGGATAGGAATCCAAATAACTCCCCGTTATCTGGTTCTCACATTTTCAAAACAATAGAAGTTGTCAAATAGGGAACTTTAAATCCTCCAAGTCAAGTGTTCCTAACACCATAAGGTAGGGAGATACCTATGAAGGGTTGAAGGCTGAGGTTCAGTTGTTCTGTGCATCCATCCTTGAGGCACCCACCTCTTGGATGAGATCTAGCATGTGACCCATTTCTTAGGATGAAAATCTAAATGCCACAATTTGACCGAGGTACCTAGTGACCAAATTTTAGGACATCTACCCAGGTGGCAATTGTGGGCTACAATTACACCTTGATTAGAATTTGTGTGGATATCAGGAAATATCACCAGTTCTTTCGGGATATGCCCCCTCTACCCCTCATTATAAACTGATTGCTTCATCCTTCACTAGTTTCTCTTCTGGTGGCTTCAGACGCCACTATCAAGTGCTATTGGAAGGTCCAGTGCTATTTTGAGAGGAAGGACGTTACGTCTTTTAGGACATGAGAATTTGTTTTCTTTGTTCCCCCACATGGACAAAATCCACCTATCCACATATATGTTTGTTTATCAAAACACTTTATGTATGATTCCCTTCTGATTACATTTGATTTAGATATATATCGTGTAAAGTTTAAAAATTGCAGCAAAGTCTTTTGTTAATTTATTTATCTCACCACCATTCACACACATTCACGCAGCTAGTCAGACATCATAGGGGACCCACGAAACCCCCGTCATTCCAGATGCTTGCTAAATCTCCCCCCTATTTTAGGGGGAGTTCCTAGTCTTGCCAACTCGTCGGCTCCACCTTCTCACACTCCTGTGAGTTCCACTGTCTTGGGATCTGCTTTGCTTGGTTCCACCTTACTTGGGTCCAATTCCCAAGGTCCACCTTCCACTCACTCTCCTTTACACGAAGTGGGGGGGAAACTTCCTCTCAAGGGGGAAGTACAAACCCACCTAGTCCCCTCCAAGGGTCAGGTACTCAGAACACTCACACTATGGACGAAAATAATCCTACACCACCACCCCATATGCCATATTTAGCTTCCCTCAACATACTGGATCTGACTAAACTCACCAATGATCCTATATTGCACAACCCCACGTGGCCTGCAATGCCTACCAAACTCCCTTCAGACATCCCAAAGTTTGAAGGAAAATCAGGAGATGATCCTGCCAACCATATCATGATATTTCACCTTTGGTGTTCTTTGAACAACATCATGGATGAGTCGATCTGATTGAGGTTATTTCAACATACACTCACTTTCCCATCCGCCAAATGGTATGTCGAAGAAAGATCCGGGTCCCACGCGAATTTTGAATCCTTGGCCAAAGCATTTTTTACCTTCTTTCAATTACCCATTCATCATGACAATGGCCTTGAACTACTCTTAGATTTCAAACAAACCGCCTCTACACATATTGCCGACCACATCCACAAATGGCATCGGCAACGTAGCCTCTGTAAAGATGATGCTACCCGCCAACAGTGTCTCAATTGGTTCCTCAAATCACTTGTTTCCCTCCTTGCCAAATATGTGGTTGCCACCTTCCCCCAGACTAAAGAAGAAGCCATTAGCAAGAACCAACAGTTCGAACTCATCTATGCCCAGTTCAGATACCTATACATGGTACTCTCAGATGCCCCAAGATCTGTGCCATTTGGCCAAGACAAACCTGGGATGTCTCACTTTGCAGACGGATTGATTTGTAACACTACACACCACAACACACCACCTCAACAACCACCCATGTATGACACACCCCAATATCCACCGGCATATGGAGTAATCCCTTATTATCCTCCTCCCCCTTATCAAAAACCATACCCTATTTCCCTACCTCTACCCATAAGTGGACCCCCGTCGACACCCCTAAACTACCCACCTATCCAACCAATTGTCGGTACTCCCTCTATGTCGGCCTATACCATAAGCACTAGTGAAAGAACCATTCCATCCTATGTATCTTATGGAGCATCACCTCAACATAATCCATACTTTCCATTTTCTGGCCCCCCATAGCCTATGGCTCCACCACAAGGACCACCACACACAGGGGTTAATTTTGTTCAACCCTCTCCCATTCAACAATATCAAAATTTTGAACAGATGAACACGGAAAATCCACCCCATCAATCGATAAATACCATAAAGAAAGGAAAAAATCAGAACAATAATAATTTTGGACCAAGAGGAAACCAGAACCAACCCCAACAAAACTAGTCTATCGGGGGCAACCAAAACCAAGGGAATCAAAACCCCCAAGGGGGAAACAACAACAAACATCAAGGAAGGAATAACAACAATGTTAGGACCACCTTCCCTTGTGCCCTTTGTAGTGATTTTGGTCACTATACTCAACATTTCCCCCAAATCGCTGACTTTAAGAGGATGAAAGATTTTGTGAATGGACCATGTCCCTCAGCACCACTTGCACTTTAGTAGGCCCCACAACCATATGTCTAGAAACACCCCCCAGCTGCACTACAAAACCCCATCCCACACCAAGGGGTCATAAATACCCAGCCTGACATACAACCTCCCCCACCAAAGTTGGGACAATATCCCAATATAGGCACCTCTGTCGATCGCACTATCCTCCTTACTAGTGAGGAAGAAGTCCTCCTGCAAATGCCCAGTCGTCAATATAGCACACCCCATGAATCTTCTCCCACCACCTTAGAATCAATTCCAGTCACAATCAGACTCCCTCTCATAATTTCTTGCCCTAATACTGAAACCCCCCTTTATATTCCTCACATCCCATTGTGCAGGAATGTCCACAATCCTCAAGCTAGGGCAGCTCATAATTACAGTTTGGTCGATGACTTGGCATAATCTTCGGCTACCATGTCAATCTTAGAAGTCCTTCAAACTTTTCCCACCCAACAAAAGTCCTTAATTTCCTCCTTGGGAGCAGTCGACCCTACCAATACCCAAATCATCACATTTTGACCTCGACAATGGAGAACCTCACCTCCGCACTCTTATTGTTTTTCAAATCCATGTAAAAATTTAGAACAGTACAGTCCACCGATGCATAGTGATGAAGGCGCATCCACCTATATCATGTCCAAATCCATATGGAAAAAACTTGGTTCCCTCGAAATCATACCTTCTGCCATTACCTTAAGAGCCTACGATGGCAAACCCTCATCCCCCAAAGGAATCTTCCAAAATGTCCCCATCAAGCTCAGGGGAAAAACCGTTCTGATTGACATTGAGGTTATCGATGCCCCACTCGAGTACAATATCTTGTTTCGTCATAGCTACATGTATACTATGAAGGTCGTTTCCTCTTCTGTGTTCCATACCATGATGTTTCCCCATCATGGAAATATCATTACCATCGATCAAGTATCATGTTACGAGCCTAACCCTTCATCCAACATCGATAAAATCCTCCCTTTTATCCACACTAATCCCGATGCCTATACCTTCATTGAGATGGGCCTCAGAATCTTCAAAGACCCATTCTTTCTAGGGACATACCATGAAGCACCACCACTCCTCCATCCCTCATCACAATTATGTGTCGTATCCTCCAATGGAACAACAACTGAAACTAACCTCCCTCCCACTGAGGCCTCTTTCATCCCTGACATCCCACTAGTTGCAGAACTTCTCCCTGAAGAATCCCCTAGAACTAATTCAGCTCGACCCATTCCTGATCTTCCCCAGGGCCAGATCCTGGTTTGGGAAACAGTCCCCCAAGCTATTGCCCAAATCACTTTCTTTTACCCCCCACTAGGTGTACAATCTTTCCAGGTCGCTGCAACACTTACCCTTCCTAATATGGTGTTGGAAATCCTAGTTTGGTATTTACATCCACCTGAGATGGTTCCTCAACCATCCCTCCCTCCCCAAACAGAAAGAATCCCGATGCATATTCCCATACCTACTCCCATCATACCCCCTACACCCCCAATCACTAACCCCCCTGCTATTGATGGGGGTAGGAGAAAGAAGAAGGAGCCCACAAATGCAATTTCCCCATGTGTCCAACCTCCTTGTGCACTATGCAAGAAAGATAGACACCCCACCAACAAATGCCCATCTCTCCCCGAATTACGTAATCTCATCCAACTCCCTCGAGCACCACCACCACTCATCGCTTCCTCCAGTATTGTCGCTATCTCATAGAACACAAGTAACAAAGGACTGTGAACCAAATTCACATCTCCCATCTATTCAGAATATGTCCATTACACACACCATTGTCCAGCATTACCTCAATTCTGACAGACACTAACAGCTGTACGCTAGATATTTCAACAAACACCCACCCCAACTCTTGTCACCAACATCCATTATGTCACAACCTCAGTCAATGAACGCATGAGATGTCCTTTATCTCTATGTGAATCACTTGATAATTTCACATATCAATGTCTTATGATCATTGAATACAGGCGTCGTCAACTCACCCCTATTCAAAATCATACCCCACCGACAGACCCAATAAATACCCTTACCCCATCAATTGATATGGTTCATATATTCCCACCAAAACCTGAGGCACTCCCTTATCCCCCATGGTTCCTAGATGATTTATATGAGGAGTTACCCCTAAATCCCCCCAATTCTCCAATTCATTTCCCCACAAACATTCTATGCCCGACTACCATTTTTAACCCACAATATCTGGATATTTGGTTTATGTCGAGCAAACCATAACAATCCCCCTCCATATTTCCACTTACGTCTTTATTAGAAGGAGACAACACCACAGTGACAGTCACCGAGTTCACTCCTCTCGATCCCCTATATTCATGCCAATTTCATTGTGATGAATATATCCTCGAGGAGTTAACTACCCCCGATTATCCATGGGATGTGCTTCACCATAGAGCACTCTTTATTTCATAGGAAGCCTTCATGCCTCCTAACCAACACCCTATATATTCAGTCGAAACCAAATATTTTCTCCCATCAAGGCATATAGATTGGTCCAATAACCCTATCCTTGCCCTCGACGCTTTCCAGGAAGGAAACATGGCAAATATATCCCCAACCATCAAAATAGATATTTCCATCAAATCTGGAATTATCGAGGAAATCACCATTGGTGCTGCATGTTCTCCCAAAGAACTCACCGCCTACAAAGCCCTATTCCAGGAATACTGGGACATTTTTTCCTGGTCATACAAAGATATGGCTAGCCTCGATCCCTCTATTGTTTAACATCACATAGACACCTAGCCTGATATCACACCCATCCACCAAAAACAGTGACCGCTACACCCATCCAAAGAAGTGACCATCAAAGTTGAGATTGACAAACTATGTGCTGCAGGGTTCATTTACCCCATAGCCTATACATCATGGGTCTCCAACCCTGTCCCTGTTAACAAAAAACAGGGCACTATCCGTGTCTGTACAGACTTTCGCAATCTCAATCACGCCTATCCCAAGGACAACTTTCCAACACCCTTAATCGACCAAATAATCGATGATTGCACAGGTCATGAGGCTTTGTCCTTCATGGATGGTTTCTCTGGTTACAACCAAATCCAAATTCACCCCACTGATCAGTACAAATCTACATTCACGACCCCTTGGGGCACCTTTTCATATCGTGTCATACCATTCGGCCTTAAGAATGCCGATGCCACTTTCCAATGGGCCATGACATACATTTTTAATGATCTGGATCACATCATCCTCGCATACTTAGATGACCTCACTGATCGATCTAAGAAACACACTCAGCATCTCGATGATCTATGAATCATCTTCCATATGTGTCGTCAATACAATATCCGCTTGAACCCCCTCAAGTGCATATTCTGCATCACTATTGGGCACCTTCTTGGGTTCATAGTTTCTCAATGTGGCATTACTATGGACCCCCTCAAATTCCAAGCCATCACAAAAATTCCACCCCCACGGAATTTATGCCAACTATAGAGCCTTCAAGGAAAAGCCAACTTTTTATGACGCTTTGTCCCAGATTATGCCACCCGCGCACATGGCTTCCTTCTCTTACTTCATCATGACATCCCATTTCAATGGGATAAACATGCCCAAACCACTTTTGACGATCTCAAAGTAGTTCTCTCCAAGGTTTCGTTGATTAGTTCACCTGACTATAACTCTGATTATCTCCTCTACATATCAACCTCAGTCATTTTAGTAGCAGGAGTGCTCATCCAAATAGGGGATGATTCCCATGAGCATGTGATTTACTACATTAGTAAAAACCTTTCAGGAACACCCTTGAAGTACAATCAGAAAGAAAAGCTAGCCCTTGCAGTTGTCCTCGCAGTCCAGAAATTGCACCATTACATTCTGCTTTGAACTACCAAAGTCATCGCAGATTCCAACCCCATGCAATACTTTCTCAGTCATCGACAAATTAGTAGTAAATTTGCTCGATGGATCATCATCCTTCAGGAATACTATCTTGAATTTTCAATACTCAAGAGAAAGAAATCTCTCATCCTCGCCGAACTTATCACGACTTTTCACTCTGACACTACCAGTCCACCGGTCAATACCAACCTCCTTGATGAACATCTTTTTTTATCCCCACAAATGACCCTTGGTATGGCGATCTTCTTGTCTATCGCTGAACACAAAAATTTGGAAACCACCTCTCCAGAGATGATCATTGTCATATTCGTCACCAGGCACCTCGCCATCTCCTCATTGGGGACATCTTATATCGGCAAGGAATCAACACCATACTCCGTCGATGCTTAACCATTTACGAGGCCGACAGAATCTTGAATGACTGCCACAATGACACTTGCGGAGGCCATCTCTCAGGACTATCCACCTCTCAGAAAATCATATGTGCAGGTTACTTTTGGCCTACATTATTTCATGACTGCATCCATGCCATGAAACAATGTGATAAATTCCAGCTTTATGCCAACAAAGCACATGCACCACCTGCTCTTCTACACCCAGTCATCATCGCTGGTCCCTTTTGTAAATGGGGCATCGACTTCATGACTTGCAACCCTACATCTAGAAACAGACACAAAAACATAGTCATTGAAGTTGATTACTTTACCAAGTGGGCTGAAGCCATCCCTACCTTCAACAACACCACTAACACAACAACGCGTTTTTTCTTTAACCACGTCATATTCTGCTTCGGAGTACCACTCCAACTAGTCTTTGATCATGGGAAACATTTCGAGAATGATATTTTCATGGAACTCTCATCCCAGTTAGGCTTCTCCCATGAGTTTGCCTCACCATACTACCCTTAGTCCAACGGAAAAGTAGAAGCATTTAAAAAGGTCCTAGAAACCATGTTGCAACGCATGGTTAACAAACATAAAACCAATTGGCATCATATGTTATTTTCCACGCTCTGGGCTTATCGCAAAATAGTCAAAACTTCCACTGGTTTCACACCTTTTCATCTAGTCCACAGGGTTGAGGCCACTCTTCCCATCGAGTGCGCAATTCCCACCTTACGCACCACTATTGATCTATTACCTAACACTGCCCCAATAGAGCATCATTTTCTGAACTTAGAATCCCTGGATGAAGATCGTCGATCTTCATTACAGAATAATGAAGCAACCAAAAAATGATCAAAGGCCATTTTTGATCACCATGTCAACCTTTGCTCATCTAACAAAGGAGACCTCGTTCTCGCTTACGATATCACTCACAATACCCTTGGCCATGGAAAATTCAAGTCCCTGTGGCATGGACCGTACATCATCCAACATTGCTTCACTAAAGGCGCATACATCCTGGCCTCCCCTGGAGGCCATCCTCTCAAGGAACCCATCAACAGGTTGTACTTGAAGAACTTTTATGCCTGAGCACAGCTATACTACACTAGGATTTTTCTTTTTTGTACATCTTTTGTAGAGTTTTTAGTCTTCTTTTATCCATACCTCTGGTCTAATCTATCACTCATGTTATTAATAGATGCCACCTCCATCGGCCTACCACATTGGTTATGCCGAAGGATCTAGCCATTGGACACAGAATCTCACTTCGGCTGCTTGGGCCCTCTATTCGCCTTCACATGACCTGCTCCACTCCAGTGGCATATGTTTAGGCTCAGCCACCAACAATCAAGTAGAGTACACCATTGTCATTGGTCTCCTCATTGAGGCCAATCATCGCCATATTCGTCACCTTAGCATATTATTAGATTCCCAACTTGTTGTCCTCCAGCTCAACAATGTATACTATGTCCATGATCCTTGCCTCTTTCGCAAATACCTGCAGGTTAGACTTTTATCTCGACATTTTTATTCCATTACATTTACACATATCCCAAGACAAGTCAATCAAATAGCATATACCATGGCTAACATTATACTGGATTGGCATATATCACATCAAGACATTTTCACATACACATAAACCATCATAAGTTTGTCACAGCATATAGATTAGACATCATCCACTACATCCAAAAAATCATCAACAAAANAAAAATAGTACATCGCCCGTAGGCAATTGAATCACCTCATCCCTACCAAATACAAAACTAGATGTCACAACTATACAAAATGGGCTCACCAGCCTATATCAAATACACAACTACATATATATCAGCCCTCAGGGCACCTCTAGTGCTACAACACCTGATCCTCCCTTTGGCGGAGGTACCCCACTAGCTCCATGTCCCTCAGGTCTCGGAGGCAACCATCCATTCATCGCAGCTCCAACTACAGTTTCTCTGCGGATCAAGGTCCATGACTCCGCCGACAGCCCAATACACTACTCCAGGATCCCCTCATCCTAGATCCACACCCACATCCTCTCAGGTACTCCCTGTAGAACCACCTCTAGTCGACGACATAAATCATCAAACTCTCCCCTGGCCTCGGTCGGAGGAGCATGTGACGGCCCTACCCTAGGGTCATCATAACGGTGTCTCCAGGCCGCTCAATCATCATCACCAGGCCTCGCCCCAACATCCTCTTGACATCGCTTCTCCCTTGCTCGCAACTCTCCCCATGGTGGTCTCACAGGCCCCTAGTGGGCTGGTGCTCTAATCAGCTCGACCTCTCGTCCACACGGTCCCACATCTACATAAACAAACACATGAGAGCATTAGCATCCATACAAATATCAACCATACGCTATACTATCTAAAAAACAAATCAAAAAAACTAGCAACCAACACATCATACCTCGATGATTGAATACCTCTCTCGGAGATAATATCATCTTAGGGTCATCACGAAAATTGATCCCACTAGATGGAAACTGCAATATGATCTGTGGCATCTGACGCCACACCTATGTAGCCTCAGTCATGAAGTAGAGGCCACCCTCCCCACCCCTATGACGAACCAAAATCATCGACCATCACTGCTGTCATGGCTCTCTCACTCCTGACAGGTCTAACAAAACTCTTGGGCACAACATCGACACCCTCTCTAAAAACCAAGCCACCAGGATAGATCCAAAGGAAAAATCCCCTGAGTTGGCCACTTGACACCTGGTGAGTGGTCCCACCATCTTGGCATGAAACATCAAGCCCCAGGCGAAATGCTCACCCCCTAGTGCCCGTTGCATGATCCTCAGCTGGCCACCATTGATACGTTGAGTAGCGATTGACCCATACACTCTCACAGCCATCGCTGCCATGGAACGATGTACCAGGGAATCCATCACCAAAATCCTCACCACTGACCCATACATAAAATCCTCTCTCAAACAATATGTCTGGGTAAGGGTAGCCAACTGCCCCTCTCCAACTACCATCGGCTCGGCCGGCAACAGGGTTTCTTCAAAAGGGAGCCCAGTCAAAAAATAAACATCCTCCTCAACAGAGAATTCCAAGTGCTCCCCATGCACAATAAAACACTACAACTCCAGACTCCACATCGAGATCAAGAATTGCAGTAGATACTCCTGTGCCCTCAACAGTGGGCACTCAAAAAACTTTAGCAGCCCACAGGCCGCCAAAGCACCATGAACCACCGACTCCTCATCCCTCATGGCCTCCCTCGGTCAGGCCCAGTCTCTCTCTCTCCAGTGGATCGACATCATCCCAAAGGATCACCTGCATCCACATATACAGTACTCGATCAACCATCACAAAAACACCAAAATCTCCCCTAAAAAAACAAAAAACAAAACAAAAACGAGAGATAAGTTTTCTCACCCTCAACTTTACCTTAAAGGCATGGCTATTTTCCCCACACGCGTTCACCCATGTGCACCTCTTTACCCCACAAGAACACATGTATGTGCGCCTGTTAAGCCCACAACTGTGCATTTGGTGCATGCCTGTTCAATAAACAGTTGCACACTCATGCACAACTATCGGCAACACAGTCGCGCACATATGCACAGTTGTTCTCGAACAGGCACGCACCCCATGCGCACTTGTTTTCCAAAATAGCGTGGCCCCCCCTGAGCGACCGTGACCATTATAGTCATGCATTCATTCACGGGTCACCATCGATCTCCCGCACACTTGGGGGGCCACAACCCTAAAAATCCACCGTACGACCATCTGTACGGTCCTACCCAAGAATTGACACATAACTACTGTATAGGAGGATGAGACCACTAACCTGACTCTCGCACCTCTCGACTCGACTTCCTCTCACTCTTGGAATCTCTGAATCTTCTCTGCAATATCCTCTCTAACCACTATAGAAGAAAGTACAAATGAGGTGGCAATGTAGGCCCCACAACTATATATAGGCCCTTTTTGCCAAACTTCCAGACTCAATTCTAGGAGCTCCGAGCGTCCATTTTTCGATCTGTCTTTAGCCACGGGATCAACACACTGTCATCTACATCAAGATAGTCCTTAAGCCATTTTTCATCCTTAGCCCCCAGGGAGCCATTTTTCCATACCTCATTCAGGTACGCATGCTCATGTTCAAAATTATCAAATAAATGATTATATGTTCGATTATCTTTAGATATTGTTCACATCGGGTATTTGGTTGTCATGTGTGTAGGTACTTGGTCATCACACACAAGCGCTACTACTTCAAGTATATAATCAACACTGGAATGCAATAATTCCCTCTGAATCTCAATTGCATCTCCAGTCACACCCTCTGAAATTTTCCTTTAGGGTCCCTATATCCGACTCTACAGTACTGTCACCTCCATTGCATTTTGGGTACTGTCACCTGGTAGCACTCTCCCCCACATGAGTTGTCCCATTCATAGCTCCCCTTGGCACTTTGACACTCATGCTATTTCAACCTTTAGGGATGGGAGTCTCGATAGTCTTGCATCATGTCGTGAATCAACCACATACTCCTTCTCCTCATTTTGCTAGCCTACCCAATGGACTCCCAAGGCACTTCCTCATGGTTTTATTTTTAACTAAACTCATGTAGCATCATTTACCATCCATTTTATCCACCATCGGTTTGTCCATCTTCAAATTTCCCTCCATACATTTCCCTATTACAGAAACACGCCTATGGGGCCCCAACCCTCCACTTGTTTTTTAATCAACTTGCGCCATCCTTAGGCCAAGCCATCTTACACTAGGGAACCCATTTCTATATCTGCATTATTATCCCCACTAATTTTTTAATTATTTCTGTAACTAATCCTTTGTTTCCAGCATCTTACATAGTTTTTTGTCGTCACCTTTGGTGACCTTCTTCCTTTTTGGCAAACGCAACCCATGTCTCCCTTGGTTGGGGCATTCCTTATCACCTAGTCTTGTTAACATCATCCATAAACTCCGAGTATCACGCAGGACACCTACCTCTGCTCTTTGAGTTTTTTCACTTTGTCCTACCTCTGGTACAACTGATCCCACATCTCGTTGTCCCCCTGACACTCAACCTAGTTGAATGGTTGTGGCCACTTATACTTCACATATATTCCCAACCAAGGGTAGTATTGAGTCTCCACGCATCTTGAATTCATCCATGTACCTCCTTAGTTCATGACCTCACCTAGTAGATTTCACGAAGCCCTTTTCTTCTTGGAGTCATGTCTCCCTTTTTGTCGACATTAGCATAGTTTCTAGAAGGGCGACAATATCTTGACTCTCATTACCTTTACAATGAGGAGTCTTGGATGACACAGGTAGAACCATCATTGCTCTTTGCTATCGTTGACCCCCACAACATTTGACTTCAACACTTTCTCATGCTAAGGTGGGTCTTACTTTGTGACTATTGCAGTTTTTTTTATATTTTTCGAAGACCTCTAAACTTTGTTGGACTATCAATGCCCACAAAATCCATGATACTTCTTACAAGTGTCATTGCCTACTATTCATAGTATTGTTCCTCATCAGAATTGTCCTCTGCCTTTATCAAAACTGCCCCCAAGGGCGCTACAGTTGTCTACATCAACACACAGTTTCAATTACTATACAACAACCTTTTGTGAGTTACATGACATGAGCATGGGGCATGCCCACCTCATTTGTACACAATTTATTTTCCACACCTTGCGAAAGGTTGAGTCCTATAGGTTCCCTTCTCCCTCCAATGGGTCACTCTTGATACTCTCACTATCGCTCTTTCTTACAATGGTACTCTTAGTAGAATAAACATTGATGAATTTTGGTTATCCATATGCTCCTAACTTCATCCATCAGTGGGCATTTTTTATCACTGAAATTTTGTCCACAAATGGTTGCAGGAATCCAACATCTTCAAACAACTATGAGTTCACCCATGGACCGAAATTACGAAAAAAATAATTTCCAAAAGGTCCAAAACTATACAACCAGTTATAAAATCAAGATGTGTTATGACTATACAGGGTGCACACGCACATGCGCCATCAAGAAATGCAGGAAAAGTGCACATGCACACAATGCACAACTTTGGATGCTAAAATCCGTGCACACCTAAGAATGACGCATTTATGATGTTGGTCAGCATCCCACCCACTTCTTGTTCAAATTCCAAGTCGATTTGACATCCAAATCTCGGCTGGATCCAATTGGGTGGCTTGTCAAAGACCTAAAGGTGCCCTAAACAACCCCTTTTCACACTAAAAGCTGGTTGCACAATACCTCAAAGTGGTGCTATAAAACAAGGCCATGGGTGCACTACATTTTCAAGGAATTCATTTGCAAGGTTATGCTACTACTATTCT
>SNQJ01S0079981.1:44772-57705 GCA_010110895.2 Picea sitchensis
CCTTTCTCTTTGGTGTTTTCTTTTCACTAACACAATCCTTTCCATTGGTGACATGAGTCTTGATTATTTCTTGTTCTTATGTCCTTATGCACAACAGTTTAATTGTCTTTTTTCTTTCCTAGTTTAATTCTTAGCTTAGTCTTTTATGTTTATTCTTCTAACCCTTTCCTTTACTGTTGTCTTGCTTATCTAACCCAACTAAGCTTGTAATCACCTGTGTTTTTCTCATATAGGTGACAAAAGAGGCGCAACAAGAACTCTATGGGCTAAAATAAGCACCCAGAGCATGGTATGCAAAGCTAGATTCTTATTTACAAAAACAAGGCCTCAAAAGAGGATCAACAGACATCAATTTTTATTGTAAAATTATTGGTAATAACATGATTATTATGGAAGTTTATGTTGATGATATTATATTTGGTAGTGGTGATGAAAAAATGAGTAAGGACTTTTCTAGGAGGATGCAACAAGAATTTGAAATGTCTTTGCTTGGTGAACTGAATTTCTTTCTTGGACTACAAATAATACAGTCCAAAAGAGGATTCTTTATCCATCAGTATAAGTATGTTAAATATATTCTTAAGATATTCCAGTTAGAGGATTGCAAACCTGTTAGTACACCTATGACAGTTGGATGCAAACTAAGCAAGGAAGATGATTTGAAAGCTGTAGATCCAAAACACTACATATCAATGATTGGGAGTTTACTCTATGTAACAACTTTCAGACTTGATGTCAAGCAAGCAGTTGGTATGGTGGCTAGATTCCAAGCGACACCAAAGGAGAGACGTGTTCAAACTGTAAAAAGAATCTTTAATTATTTGAAAGGAATGATAGATCTTGGTTTGTGGGTACCCTAGCAAGGATTCATTCATTTTAAAATCCTATTCATATGTAGATTGGGTAGCTAGTATAGATGACAGAAAAATTACAAGTGGAGGAGAATTATTTTTGGGAGAATCATTGGTAGTTTGGATAAGCAAGAAACAATCCTCAATTTCTCTGTCAAGCACTGAAGCTGAGTATATTGCAACAAAAGAATGTTGCAGAGAAGTGGAGTGGATGAAAACAACCTTACAAGACATCAAAATAGTATTTGAAGAACCTACTACTATCCACTGTGATAATACAAGAATGATAAGTGTCTCCAAGAACCACGTTCAACACTCCAAATCAAAACACATTCCCATAAAATACCACTATCTAAGAGATCATGTTGAAAATAAGAACATTAAATTGGAATATGTTCCAACACAAGAACATGTGGCATATATTTTCACAAAACCCTTAAGTAGAGATGTATTTGAATATCACAGGAAAAAATTGGGAGTAATCCTTCTTCCAACCAAAATCTCTCAAACAAAATTAAAAAGAAAAATGCATCAATTGGCACAAAATCAGGGGGAGACAACAATCAAAGTTAGAAGGAGTCATTCATTATGACAGGAAAAGTATGATTGCAAGAGGAGTTACCTGAGTTTAGATTCTAGTTAGAACAAAGATTTACCATAACGGAAGAAACCATTTTCCATTGATGTCAAAGGGGGATAATAACTTCAGAGAAGAGAAGCATTAACATAGGGGGATATTGTGTATAAAGTTGGATTGTTTCCATCAATGACAAAGGGGGATATTGTTGGAGATAGTGTCATTTATGTGTTTTCATTGGTGTCAAACAGTAGGATGACATGCAAAGATTAAAATATTGGGAGGGTTA
This sequence comes from Picea sitchensis, assembly GCA_010110895.2. Classification (NCBI taxonomy): domain Eukaryota; kingdom Viridiplantae; phylum Streptophyta; class Pinopsida; order Pinales; family Pinaceae; genus Picea; species Picea sitchensis. The sequence continues at coordinate 46,490 of SNQJ01S0079981.1, forward strand.
GCGAATGAAGATCAAAGCTCAGAAGAGATGGCGCGATGAAACTCAGAAGGAAAAAACGTAGTACATAAATAGGATCGGGATAGAAATCCCCATAGAACAAACCATGACCATTGATACACATGCGCCAGATCAACGGAAGGGATGAATTGTGGAGAGTGAAAGAAGAATTAAACAACTCAATAGTTCTAATCCTACAACTGGTCTAGATCTACAGATCTCATAAACTCAAATATCGACAACTCTGGTTGATCCAACAAACAATTAGATTAAGTCGGATTAAGTCGTGACCGTCAGATGCGCAAGTGCCAGATCAACGGAAGGGATAGATTGTAGAGAGAGAAAGGAGAATTCAATATCGTTCTATTTCCAATCCTGCAATTAGACAGTACCCTTAGATCTTATAGGTTCAAACATTGATGATTGTGGTTGACTCACCAACAAACACACAAATTCAAATTGTAGAGCTTGGGTGACGAATTAAATCACTTGAAATTTTTGGTTCTGTAATCGTCCTTGATCGTTAATCTGCTTCAACAGTCTTCATGACCGTTGAATAACCTTTGAGAGGAAGGACGGGATAAGATGAAAAAATTTGAGATCTCAATTATCTAAATACCCATCAGTCATCAGATCAAATTAAGTGGAAGGATAGGATAAGAAAAGATGGAGGGCCATTCGATCTAAACCAAGGCAAAACAACATCGCAAACATATTGATTCATCAATATAATATCTTTCTCAAACCGACATCATTCACTTTGGGTCTAAATATGTGAGGAGGTTACACTTTAGAAGAATTGTGAAGTCGAGATATCGAAATACCCGAAGTCCCGAAAGCTGAAATTCTGAATTCACTCTTAGCCCTCGATCTGAGATACCCTTCAGATACTATTATGATCATTGGATAAAGGAGATGAATATGTGTCACATCGAGAGATCTATGTCAGCAGACCACATTGACATACCACATCAGCAAGGACACATGGCATAGTCAGATAATGACAAGTGTCAAGTTGAAATCAAAATTTTAGTTACGTGCGAATCAAGAATATGAGTGACACGTGGAAGACACTTGGATCGTGCCATGTCATCAAGTGATGTAAGCAATTTATGTCACTCCGAGAGTTTTACTTTGGGATTTTTCACCACCAACAAATTCCCAAAGTCTCGAAGTCCCGAATGTTGAAGTCCTAAAGTGCACATATCTCATCCGATTTGAAGGAACACTTCGAGAACATTCTCAACCATTGATCTAGAATAGTGGAAGGATAGCGTAAGTAGAATAGCTAAAGTCCCGAAGTAAATAGTGGCCATCCATCTCAATGGTTGATTAAGTCCTATTCATCGGATTAAGAGTGTAAGCATCAAATCTGACCATTGATTTGGTTCTGCAAAATAAACCGTCCGATCTGATTCAAAAATTTGAGAATTTGAAATCCCCACGTCCCAAATGACGAAGTCCCAAAGTCCCATCTATTGTCCATATCATCAAGGGATTAAATTGTGATCATTGATTTGATAAGCACTCATTTGGCCTAGTATCTGATCACTGCCATTGGCCATATAGAATAAGAGATTTAAAAGGCAGAATATAATACGTCGCTAAAGTTGATAAAGCTCGTGGTTTTGTATTACTCGGTCACATGTAATGGTATGAAGGAAGCACCTCTGCAGAACTCAGTTTCTGTAAATATTTGTAGAGACTCGGGATCGAGTTAAAAGATGAAATTGATCCATACCTGTGATCAATTTATAGAAAGCTTTCACGGTAAGAATAATAAATGGTGATTATGGTTAAGTTAAACAAAGAGGTGCGATGGTGCAAACAAAAGGACACAGTGTATCACACTCATGCCATTTTGAAGAATATATAAACAAAGAAGTGTGTTGACAAGAATGTGTCTATGCAATCCATTGAAGAAGATTAAAATAGAAGCAGAGTCCAAGATGAAGAATTGTTAGTTCTAAGGTGTCTGTCAATGTATTATTGAAGATCAAGAATAGAAGGAGACTGAGCAGTTATGAAATCCATTGTATGATACAAAATGTTTCCCCAGATTCAGAAAATATGGGTGGTTGGGTGGTACAAGGGCAGGTTAGTGCCTATAGAGGGAGTTGGTGCTTCCTTATTAGTTGCAGCTGACTAAACTGGTGGTCGAAGACTCCTACCAGTTGGTGCTGGTGAACAAGGGTGTGGGTGCATCCTGATTAGTTGGTGTTGATCAAAAAGGAAGAATGTCTTCCTTCTATTTAACATGTAAAACAAAATTTTGTAGTTAATAGAAAAGAGTTTTTGGTTTTCCCATTTGGGTTCCACAATAAAATATTGTGTTAAAATTATGTTTTCATTAACAAAAGAAAAATAGATATAATAATTGTGTCACTGATTCACCCCCCCTCACTCAGTGACAGGATCTGATCCTTCAGGTCCTACTTTTCTCATTGTTAGGTAACCTTGAACCCAACAATCAACATTTCATCATTAGTCCCTAATTGGGTGGTTTCCCTTGTGTTCGATAGAAAGAAATATATTCACACATTGGGATACATGCACTTTCTTGGATGTCATTAGCCTTATTGGTGGTTTCCTCTCCTTTTTAAACAATTTTCCTTATTGACTGCTATTCAAAGGGTCTTTTTCGTGTATCGCTTGCATCTGGCACATGCAAAAGATGCACAGGGTCATTGGTTCGTGAACAATTTTTTCGTCTGATTTCCTCCAAATAATCAAGATCCTACTTTGTACCTAGTTCTAAATGATGAGATATTCCTTAATGTTGTCCTTTCATCTAGTCTCCTTACATCGACTTCAACTCATCTATTCTGGAGATGAGACCTAGATTTCTATAAGTACCTAGAGGCTTACATCCATTAGTGGTAGGTTCTCTCACCATCGACAGTTGGGAATAGATCAATGTCTCATGATCGATCGATTCTTCAAGTGTTCGACCCCGATGCCTTTATTCACATGTGTAAGAATGTATTCATTGCATTGATACCTACTTTCATTATTAGTAGGTTGTATTGCGTTTGTTAATGGTATACCTTAAGGATTGGTAATCAAAGGAAGTCTCATTATGTTCTAACTCAACTCCTTTATTCACATGATGAAGAATTGCACCTTTGGTGGACTTTGTAGAAGACTTGAAGACATCAGTTCATACTCACAACTGTCTTGAGTTGTTTCTACCTTTCATTGGACCAATACCTATATGACTTCAGTGATCATGTGAGATCAGATTGTACTCCATTGTATATATATATCTTCAGAATGATTTTGAGACTGGTTTTACTGGGCCTTGTTCATGACTATGATAGCCTTTGGCATGTAGCCACCTTTGTATTTCCTATTCATGGACATGGACAAATGTTTGGTATATTTTGACATGGATTTGCAGTGGAATTCAAATTGGAAGCCATGTGTGCAAAGTCAATACAGATTGTAATAATCTCATAAGCAACTAGTTCTTCCAGTTGGGTGCCCATTACTCCACTTCTGTGTATTAAAATGTATTTCGGCCATCACAGACACGCCTATGACCTCACAGATTAGGGGTCATATGTTATAGAAAGTTTTTCCTCACCCTATGCAGATTTTCTCAGAAGGCCTTATTCCATTTCCCTATGTAGACTTGAAGTCCCTTTTTGCAAATCACAGAGATAAAAACATTATTTTTCCACATATACGCGCCCTAAATATTGTACAACATGCATATACATAGGTTGCACCACTACAACCCGCACACATCAGGTATTTTCCCCAAAATTAAAAAATGGTGTCCGGTTTCCATGTCACGTCATGAGATCAATGATCCTTGACCTTCCATATACTGGAAATGTTCTGAATCGACCCTTTTAGTTCCACTTGAAGGATATAAATGGGACAAATTTGAGCTATGGAAAAGAGGATAAGAATTCAACTTTGAGAGCAAAGTTACTCTGGAGAAATTATTCACCTCATATTTATTCTGCATCCCTTTGTGATTTTAAGTCTGGACACATTGTTCAACCCCTAATCTCTTCCCTACTTTATTAAGAACCTCATTGTCTCTCTTATATGATCTTGCCTTTGGTGGAGGATTGAAGTGGTGGAGGCCCAACTGGAAGGGAATTAGTTTCTCGGTTTTGAACCATGCTGACACAAAAGTTTGTAATTCAATCACCTCTGTTGATTACATTTTAATAGAAATACTCTTTTCTCGTCTAATTAATATCTTGAAAATATTTGAATTGTTATTCCATGGGCATATTTGTTATGAATTTTGATGGATTATGTTATTGAATGTTCTAACATTATATATTATTACCATATTCTTTAATTTCTTGGTTGTTGAGGACAAGTTGCAGGTGTATTACTTTGATTCAAGTGCTCAATGGTGGACTTCATCGAACATATGGACGAGGTAGGCCTTTTATCTTGTCTTGTTAGCGTATTTGTTTATTTAGAATACTTGAGATTAGAGTTGATTTCTGCAGTCATTTCCTTCTGTTGTGGTTTACCCCTAGCCATAGAGATATTTTCCTCGTAACAAAAATCTCTTCCCAATTGGCGCAATACAAGAATGATAAGAATTTTTTTATGTCATCTTATTTGGTCTTTGTGATAGCACATTGCTATCAATTCCCAAGATTATCTATCTCCAAGAAGGTAAACTGTGAGTTTGACCCAGTAACCTTCTAGTGTTAATCACTATGGAGACACAAGGACTCCCAACACTTTTATGAAGTCTTTAATGATTTTGTCTCAGTTTTCAAAGAATTGTTGTTTGGAAAAAATGCTCCCCAGCTGTCTGAACAAGAGAGTAAGTTCCTAGACAGGAAGGGGACACTAGAACAAATGGAAAATTATAACGTTATAAGGATTTTTGGATCCAAATAAAATCCTTCCTTCCTTCCATATCACATATCTGACATAATGTTTGTTGCTAAGATAGCAAGGTAGTACACCTACTGGCTGCATTTTTCCATGAAAAGAGAAAAACACAATTCATACATCTACCTTGGAAATTCGGCGATTTCATATTCAAGAATATGAACAATATTGATGAATTCATGGGCCACTTCCACAACCTCAATTTGAAATATGTTAAAAAAGTAAAAGGGTTCAACAAGGACAAGACTGGCTAGAGCAGCACAAGAACAAGGTCAAGATTGAAGTTTGATGAGTACAAGGGACCCATCACCTGAAGTAAAAGTAAATGGTAGAAAGAGATGAACAAACCCAGATTGAACATCATGGGGAGAGACAAGGATGTGAAAGAGATGCTGAAAGAAACCAAGGAATCCCAGGGTTTGGAAATAGAAGGAGGGTGAGAGATTCCCCTCTTAATCTCATGGGTGAACAACATGAACTCCTAGTTCTCCCCAAGGGAACCATGAAGGAATTTTATGGAGATGGGACAATTGATGCAAAGAGGCATTTGCATTTATTTCTTGACGTTTGTGACTTCCACTGAGTCGGGCATGATGATGTGACGGTGAGGTTATTTTTGAAACATTTATCAGAAAAATCTTATGAATAGTATACAACATTTCCTAGTAGATCCATTATCTCATTTAATGACCTAGAAGTTATGTTCCTTAATATGTTTTCCCCCACAATTGCCTACCATAAACTCCTCACACACTTCACCCAGATTAGGTTAAGGAAGAATGAAAGGATACAATATTTTAATCTTAGGTTCAATAAGAATTTGAGTAGAATTCCAAAAGACAAAATACCAAATGATGGAGTCATCCTCGGTTGCTATAAGAATGTAATGCCCCCAAATTTGAAATATGTCATTAGAACATCCTAGATAGATACCCTGGAGGAAGAAATGACTAAGGATACTGATATGAAAGCAATTATTATTGAAACGGGCGTCGACCCTGAAATTATATTGGGAAAAGTAAAAGGAAAAATGGGGGGATTGAATATTGATAATCAAAGAGCTTCCAACTCAAGAATAAATGAAGAGTTTAGACCTCGAGCAGCTCATAATGAACTGAAGAGAGGAGTATTTTTTAAGAAGAACCATATCTGACGTAAAAGTTGACCCTACAACAACACAAGAAACAAAGAAAAGAATTGATATTGCGTAGATGAATAGGACCATAAAATAAATGCATAATGAAATAAACATGCTAAGAAGGGGAGATAATTACCTGCCAAAAAAAAAATTCCAATTCCCAAACAAAGGAGGAACCCTCCCCCAAAAATAGGGTCATATTCAAGAATACTGAAGACTCATCGAGACCAAGGCTTCCCAGACAACCCATTCCAAATGTGGATGTCTTGGATGATGTTTGTGACGAGCAATTGACCAAGCAAGAAATGTATTACTTACTTGATGAATTATGTGAGACAGTGGAGATGGATGGATGCGAGGTGTCCATGTACATATATGGAGAGGGAAATATTGATCCTAACTCGTAAGAAAAAATCACCCAAAAAAGAGTATTTGTAAATAGACCCAAAAATAAGGGTGAATCCGACAAAGAAAAAGAAAAAGAAAAATCTAATGAACAGTGTCGAATGAGAAGGTGACAATTGCAACCATAAGGAAAATCATAGCGACAAGCTCAACTCAAAAGACGTACAATGTCATGGAGGACTTAATTAAAATGAGGATAACATTGAATTTCACAGAACTCGTGAAGATTCCTCAATAGAAGCATAATAAGATGAAATTTTTTGATGATCCCTCACAAAGAACGGAAGTTGCCGTTACCACTCCAAAAAATAACCAGAGCCCATCAACCGCTAAAATGAGAGGTACAATTCCACCCTTCTACATATCAATTGAAAACCATGATGTTGAATTGCATAATTGTTTAGTTGATACTGGTGCGACAAGTAATATAATGCCATGCGTGGCCATGGAAGCATTGGTCATGAGTTGCACTAAATATTATGAAACTGGAAAGAGCATATATGCCATCGATTCAAGAAAAGTGTCGACATGCAAAGAAATAAAGGATTTCTATGCATGGATTACCACAACTCCCCATATCATCACAGTTTTTAATGTTATTGTGGTATATCTTCCTCCAAAATATGGGGTTGTGCTGGGAAGAGATTGGACCTCCATGACTAGTGGATATATAATGAACGATGAATTTTGTATGATTATACCAAGAGAGGAGGGAGAAATTATTAAAGTACCCCGAGAGCCCAAAAAACCTTTCTCCTTGAAGAATAAGGATAATGAATTAATGGAATACTACATAGATGTCGAGATCGGAAACTATGCTATCTTGGACATGGAGAGGAACAAAAACCTAGAACGAGTCCAATACTTGGAGGTCCCATAATGTGTACTTGAAGGTTATTGAAAAATTTCATTCGATGGAGCATGCTCTAAATCAGGGAACAAAGATAGGATTGTTTTCGAAAGCCTGGATAAGATGACGCATCCCCACGTTGTAAGATTGGAGTTTCCATGAACGAATAATGAAGCAAAATACGAAGGTTTAATCCAGGGGATGATCCTCACATAAGGAATGAAAATAGAACATCTCATTGTGACTGGAGATTCATATTTGGTCATCAACCAAGTTACCCAAAAATACAAGATCAAAAAGGAAATATGTAAATTGTATTTCAAAAGAGTTAATGAACTGATGGAATCTTTCAACTCTTTCAATATTTCTTTTATTCCAAGGGATATGAACCATAAGGCTGATTCGCTAGCTTTGGCATATTCATTATCAAATCTAGACGATAGCCTGAGAAAAAAATATTTCCATGTGGAAAGGGCCTTTAGGCCATCTGTGCTCGATAATATTGATTACTTGCAAGTGTTTGAAAATGATGAACAATTGGAGATTTTTGTGTTAAACGATGATGAATAAGAAGATAATAAAGAGGTTTTTGTCCCCAAAGACTGCATAGAATATGAATGTTTGTTGAGAAAATATGATCATGCCAAGAATCTTTGTGAAGAAGTTTCAGTTTGAAAGGCACAAGAGACAAGAAAAGTCAATATTGGAATGGACCAATCCCCGAAAAATGTCAATTTGGGAATCAATTGCACCCCAAAGAAGTTGATCAATATGTCTCCTTATTCAAGGAATATATTGATGTGTTTTCTTGGACTTATGAAAACTTAAAGGCTTATGACAAAACAATATTCCAGCATGTCATTCCTTTGAGGGAAGAATCCCAACCGGTAAAACAAAAAATAAGAATGATGAATCCCAAGTTGAGGCCTCTAGTAAAAATTGAGTTGGATAAGTTGAAGAAAGCAGTGATAATTTATCCCATCATACATTCAGACGGTCTTTAAAATCTAGTGATTGTCAGGAAGAAGACCGGGGAAATCCGAATGTGCAGAGACTTCAAATATCTTAACGAAGAGAGCATAAAAGATAATTTTCTACTTCCCAACATGGAGTTTTTTTTGTAGCAAGTTACGATATCGCCATGGATGTCTATGTTGGACAGTTTTTATGGATATAATCAAGTTTTAGTGGATGAATAAGATAGATAAAAAACAAAATTTATCACACCATGGGAGACATATGTGTATGCTCCAATACCCTTTGGTTTGAATAATTTTGGGTCTACATTCCAAAGAGCCATGCATCATGCATTCAACAAACTGATAGGAAATTTCATGGTAGACTACCAAGATGACTTGACAGTGCATTTAAGAAAAAGGGAGGATCACATCCATCATTTAAGAAAAGTCTTTGAAATATTTAGATCATACGACATCTCTCTAAAACCAAATAAATGCTTGTTTGATGTGACTCAAGGCAAGATGTTGGACCAGATTGTATGCAAGGAAGGGATTTACATTGACCCAAAAATATTTAAAGAGATTAATGAACTCAACCCCCCAAATTCAAAGAAGGGAGTCCATTGATTCTTCAGAAAAATTAATTTTTTTCAAAGATTTCATCTTGATTACGTAAGCATCGTAAAGCCCATCAATTTATTGCTGAAAAAAGAATAGAGGATTGATTGGACAATAGATACTGAGGAAGCATTCAACAAGATCAAGGGGGACATCACCACCACACCTGTCCTCATTAGTCCATATTTTTAAAAGGATTTAATTATCTATTTATTTTCTACAGAGGCATTTGTCGCGTCCGTCCTAACTCAAAAAATAACAACGGAGAAGAGCTCCCCATAAGTTTTATGAGAAAAAATTTGCATGACTATGAGTTGAGGTATTCAGAACATGAGAAACAAGTGTTGGCCCTCATAAAAGATATGGCACACTTTCATACTTATATACTAAACTCTCATGTAATTTCCTACATCCCCTCATCCCTTGTCAATATGCTCCTAAATCAATATTTGAGGGAAGGAAAATGGGCCAACTAGTTAGCAAAAATTCAAGAGTATGATGTCAAGATCAAACCATTGAAGGAAATAAAAGGACAAGGATTATGAAAGCTTATGGAGAACAGGGACTCAATTGATGGAATGATTTCAATCTCAGTCGGGTAACCATTATCTCATTCAGAATGGTACAGAGATATCATATGTTATTTAAGATCCAGGAAATTCCATGGTACAATGAGTTCCAAGGAACAAAGGACGCTCAAGATGAAGGAAAACCAATATGTATTGATTGTTGACATGCTTTTTCGAAGTAATTTCGATGGTATATTGTTGATATGCGTCGATGAGAATCAAGCTCTGGATCTGATCAAAGAATTCCATGAAAGAATATGTGGTGGACCCTTTGGACCCACTTTAACAGATCACAAAATAATCAGAGCATGATTCTACTGGTCTTGAATCTTCAGGGACTTGTATGCTGCAGTAAGGAGATGTTTTTCATGCCAACAATTATCAGGAAAAATGAAAAAATATGTGATGCCTTTGCAGCTGATTTTGGTGGAACATCCATTTTCCCAATGGGGACTTGATGTTATTGGGATGATTAATATGAAATATATAAAATGGAACATGTACATTCTAACAACTATCAATTATTTCAAAAAATGTCCAGAAGCAGTGGGACTAAAGAAGGTCGATGCTGAATAATTGATTGGATTCCTCAAAGACAACATTCTGTGAAGGTTTAGTGTTCCTGATAAATCCATCACAGACAACAATTATATCTTCATCGAGTCAAAATTTATGAATTGTTGAGGACAATATGGGATCATTATGGGTCAGTATTAGAATTATTATATACAAGGAAATGGCCTTTCTGAATCCATGGAAAAAACACTTGTACAAATATTGAATTAAACTATTGATGGAAACTAGAGAAATTGGCACCTGAAGCTGACAAAATCATTACTGGAAAGGACAACCCCAAAATATAGTATCATGATGACTCTGTATCTATTGGTCTATGGGAAAGAGGAAAAAATGCCAATTAACCTCGATCTTAACGCATTTATATTCATGGTTAATACTAAATATACGGAAGAAACTTCTCCTAATAAAAAAAGGATCAATAAATTGCTAAATATGGAGGAGGAATGACACAAAGCCCTGAACCATACTTCTTAGAGGCAATAGATCATCAAAAAGTATTTTGATCTAATCACAACTATGAATAAATTTCAAAAGGGAGAACTGATACTTCTTTATAATAAATCCAATACAAAGCCATCCATGCACACAAAGTTTGAAGAACTCTAGATTGGATACCCTTTTTCATCGAAAATATATTGGTCTTCAACTCATATATGCACCAAGATATGAAAGGAAAAAGGTTAATGTTGTCTGCCAATGGGAAACATCTGAAAGGTTTCTTATCCTATCACTTTTGATTCTCATTGTACATAATTTTATTTTTAGTTTGTATATTCTTAATCTGACTCCATATCCCAATGGGTGGAAGCACCTGGTCATGAGAGATTCTAGATTCTTGACAACCCATAGGGGGTCATCATCCCACAGTTGGAGCCTATTGTTGAGGTCATTTCCTACTTCCAAAAATTTCCCTCCACTTTTCTATTTTCCCATATTCATTTCTCTCTTTCCTTTCCCCCTTATATACTTATCGATTTTCCCTCTTTTCTTTTCCCTCTCACTATTCCTTTCTATTTATGACACTTAGTCACATTTTATACCACAGGCTCCCGAGTTGGTGGAGTCACATTTTCTCACCTCCATCTACAACTTCACTTCATGAGTCTAACCGACCATCGTGTTGTTCCATACTTAGATTATTTTAATATCATGGTGATCCAGGTGGATATCGGGGGCCACCCACCTTTTCCAAATGGCTCAAAATAGTTTTTTGGCCATTTTGGCAA
>SNQJ01S0079981.1:57753-71747 GCA_010110895.2 Picea sitchensis
TCACACCATGGGAGACATATGTGTATGCTCCAATACCCTTTGGTTTGAATAATTTTGGGTCTACATTCCAAAGAGCCATGCATCATGCATTCAACAAACTGATAGGAAATTTCATGGTAGACTACCAAGATGACTTGACAGTGGATTTAAGAAAAAGGGAGGATCACATCCATCATTTAAGAAAAGTCTTTGAAATATTTAGATCATACGACATCTCTCTAAAACCAAATAAATGCTTGTTTGATGTGACTCAAGGCAAGATGTTGGGCCAGATTGTATGCAAGGAAGGGATTTACATTGACCCAAAAATATTTAAAGAGATTAATGAACTCAACCCCCCGAATTCAAAGAAGGGAGTCCATTGATTCTTTAGAAAAAATAATTTTGTTCAAAGATTTGATCTTGATTACGTAAGCATCGTAAAGCCCATCAATTTATTGTTGAAAAAAGAACAGAGGTTTGATTGGACAATAGATACTCAGGAAGCATTCAACAAGATCAAGGGGGACATCACCACCACACCCGTCCTCATTAGTCCAGATTTTTAAAAGGATTTAATTATCTATTTATTTTCTACAGAGGCATTTGTCGTGTCCATCCTAACTCAAAAAATAGCAACGTAGAAGATCTCCCCATAAGTTTTACGAGAAAAACTTTACATGACTATGAGTTGAGGTATTCAGAACTTGAGAAACAAGTTTTGGCCCTCATAAAATCTATGGCACACTTTCATACTTATATACTAAACTCTCATGTAATTTCCTACATCCCCTCATCCCTTGTCAATATGCTCCTAAATCAATAGTTGAGGGAAGGAAAATGGGCCAACTAGTTAGCAAAAATTCAAGAGTATGATATCAATATCAAACCATTGAAGGAAATAAAAGGAAAAGGATTATACAAGATTATGGAGAACGGGGACTCAATTGATGGAATGATTTCAATCTCAGTCGGGTAACGATTAGCTCATTCAGAATGGTACAGAGATATCATATGTTATTTAAGATCCAGGAAATTCCATGGTACAATGAGTTCCAAGGAACAAAGGACGCTCAAGATGAAGGAAAACCAATATGTATTGATTGTTGACATGCTTTTCAGAAGTAATTTCGATGGTATATTGTTGATATCCGTCGATGAGAATCAAGCTCTGGAACTGATCAAAGAATTCCATGAAAGAATATGTGGTGGACCCTTTGGACCCACTTTAACAGATCACAAAATAATCAGAGCATGATTCTACTGGTCTTGAATCTTCAGGGACTTGTATGCTGCAATAAGGAGATGTTTTTCATGCCAACAATTATTAGGAAAAATGAAAAAATATGTGATGCCTTTGCAGCTGATTTTGGTGGAACATCCATTTTCCCAATGGGGACTTGATGTTATTGGGATGATTAATATGAAATATAGAAAATGGAACATGTACATTCTAACAACTATCAATTATTTCAAAAAATGTCCAGAAGCAGTGGGACTAAAGAAGGTCGATGCTGAATAATTGATTGGATTCCTCGAAGACAACATTTTGTCAAGGTTTGGTGTTCCTGATAAATCCATCACAGACAACGATTATATCTTCATCGAGTCAAAATTTACGGATTGTTGAGGACAATATGGGATCATTATGGGTCAGTCTTAGAATTATTATATACAAGGAAATGGCCTTTCCGAATCCATGAAAAAAACACTTGTACAAATATTGAATTAAACTATTGATGGAAACTAGAGAAATTGGCACTTGAAGCTGACATAATCATTACTGGAAAGAAGGACAACCCCAAAAGATAGTATCGTGATGACTCTGTATCTATTGGTCTATGGGAAAGAGGAAAAATGCCAATTAACCTCGAGCTTAATGCATTTATATTCATGGTTAATACTAAATATACGAAGAAACCTCTCCTAATCAAAAAAGGATCAATCAATTGCTAAAGATGGAGGAGGAATGACACAAAACCATGAACCAGACTTCTTAGAGGCAATAGATCATCAAAAAGTATTTTGATCTAATCACAACTATGAATATATTTCAAAAGGGAGAACTGATACTTCTTTATAATAAATCCAATACAAAGCCATCCATGCACACAAAGTTTGAATCACTCTAGATTGGATACCCTTTTTCATCGAAAATATATTGGTCTTCAACTCATATATGCGCCAAGATATGAAAGGAAAAAGGTTAATGTTGTCTGCAAATGGGAAACATCTGAAAGTTTTCTTATCCTATCACTTTTGATTCTCATTGTACATAATTTTATTTTTAGTTTGTATATTCTTAATCTGACTCCATATCCTAATGGGTGGAAGCACTTGGTCATGAGAGATTCTAGATTCTTGACAACCCATAGGGGGTCATCATCCCACAGTTGGAGCCTATTGTTGAGGTCATTTCCTACTTCCAAAAATTTCCCTCCAATTTTCTATTTTCCCGTATTCATTTCTCTCTTTCCTTTCCCCCTTATATACTTACCGATTTCCCCTCTTCGCTTTTCCCTCTAACTATCCCTTTCTATTTATAACACTTAGTCACATTTTATACCACAGGCTCCCGAGTTGGTGGACTCACATTTTCTCACCTCCATCTACAACTTCACTTCATGAGTCTAACCGACCATCATGTTGTTCCATACTTAGATTATTTTACTATCACGGGTTCTTGGGTTGACGGGATCGAGCCTTCATGTTCTCGTGTTCCATGATAGACATATTGCACCAAAGAGTTTCATGATCTAAGTTTTGATCTTTGTGCTTCCTGAACTTCCTAAGTGTCATTCTTCCTACATGAATCCATCTGACCGTCACGTCGTACCACACTTAGTCAATTTCAGGCTTCTTACCATCATGGGCTCTCGGGTTCATAGGTTCCCCGGTTCACAAAAAATATCAAGTCACATATTGCCCCCGCCCATCCCCGTCACCCTCACACCTTTCCTAATGAACATTTACTATGATTTTAATGCTAATAACTTACCATACAGGTTTGAAGGGATGGTCATTAATAAGAAAAAGGCTCAAGGAGACCTCCTATTAAAGCACATTAAATAATATTTACAGAGTATTATATTATCTCCCACCAACATTCATTCATAACATAATTTGGAGCAGGTGAACATTCTCGTCGACTTATGGAAGAAAGCCAACAAGATTTCTATGGAGATACATTGAATAATTTTGGATGTGAGTATCAGAGTTTTCAATGGTCCAGGGCATATTCCTATTATTCACCTCCTTCTTCCCAAAAGGAAATAATCTAGACGCTTGGAATTGCACGTGCAGGGTGTGTCCAGAAAGTTTTTGATTGTAAGGAATCGATCACCTAGTGCACTGAGAGAAACATTCTAAGAAAATAGATCATTCAACATCGGGACCATTCCCTGTCTCTCTGTCATCACAGTTTTTCCATAAGAGGTTGAGGCTCCCCGAGTGAATGCTCACTTTCATAGGTGAAGATTGCACAAAGTTCTTAAAAAATCATGATAATGGACTCGATATCTTACTTGAATTCCTAGAGAACCCAATGGCCATCCTGAAGGAAATCACAGTATTGTTGGATGGTGCATTCAAAAATCCCTTCTGGGAAATTTCATGGTTGTTTACGAGAATAATAGGATAGGAAACGACGACTAGCATCTCTCAGATGATTCTTTAAATTATTTATTTTATGGTCAAGGAACATGCAATATTTGACTGGGGTATGTTGATTTCCATTGAAATCTATTCCCAATTGGCGCAATATAAGAAGGATAAGAATTTTTTTATGTCATCTTATTTGGTCTTTGTGATAGAACATTGTTGTCAGTTCCCGAGATTATCTATCTGCAAGAATGTAAACTATGTGTTTGGTCCATTAACCTTCTGGTATCAATCATTGTGGAGGCACAAGGCCTCAAAACACTTTTATGAAGTCTTTAATGTTTTTTTCTCAGTTTTCAAAGAATTTTTGTTTGGAAAATTTGCTCCTCGAATGTCTGACCAGACGAGTAAGTTCTTGGACAGGAAGGGGACACTAGAACAAATGGAAAATTATAATGTTATAAGGATTTTTGGATCCAAAAAAAATCCTTCCTTCCTTACATATCACATCTCTGATAGAATGTTTGTTGCTGAGATAGCAAGGAAATACTCCTACTTGTTGCATTTTTTCCATGAAAAGAGAAGAAATCAATTCATACCTCCACCTTGGAAAGTTGGGAATTTCATATTCAGGAATATGAACAAGATTGATGAATTTGCAGGCCACTTCCACATCCTCAATTTGAAATATGATGACAAAGTAAAAGGGTTTGACACTAATGGTACTTCTGTAGAACATCTATTGGTTGTCAGTTTCAACAATTCTTCCACTAAAACTATCTTGAATGAAGATGGAGAAAATGCCTTAGGCACTCCTACTTGTGACACTATTGACCTGGAGAGAATAGTCAACACCAATGAGTCATACAAGAAGAGAGGAAAAGGTCAAGGTGAAATTTTTTCCCAATCCTTGACTGTAACACACAAGAGTACAACATATCGGAGCATCGCTCCAATGACCTACTCAAGTCAGAAAGTCACCCACTGTTCTTCAGGCAGAGGGGGATATAATAACCCTCATTTCAAAAAAATTTAAAGTTCTCATAAACTTCTTATGAGGAGGAAATGGAAAAAAAATGTGCAAGAAGAGGAGGGACCTCAGGGAGAAAGTGATATCCATGATTTCTTCCTAGAGGATATGGAACTAAAAATTGACATTGAGAAAGTGTTCCCCAATGAGGACTAGCTAGAGAACAATTCTCACGAAAACCCTCAGATGGAAATAATTGGTACCTAGAGCTTCGACGAAGTAGAGTCTTTTGCATTTCAGAGCGTTGTTTTTTACAACGAATCCAAAAATTTGATTATTGAGAAAAGGGATGTAAAAAATAAAAGGGGAAATATCACTTCGAGATTAACCTATGGAACATGTGGCCTTCCCAAATTGTCTAGATACACCAAGGAACTAGAGACTCCCTGGAAAACTCTATTGAATGAATTGAAGCAGAGAATGTCAAGTTAAAGGAGCAAATCAAAGAATTGGAGGGATATCTAATGCCCCTTACAATGCTTGCTAGTACTTTAGAAATGATTGGGCCTACCACACCTGCGAAAAATTTAAAAGGATCGACAAGCCTTCTTGCATCATCCCGAGGCTATGTGGAAAAGAAAATAAAGAAAAGAATGGAATTAATAATAGAGGCTTTGGAGATGTCAAAGAGTATAGTCTCTTTTGGAACACGAGCACATGCTTTTCATGAATATTTGCAAGAAGATTTGAAAAACAAGCAAGGTTTCTGCCTCGATGTAGTTGTACCATTTGGTGTTAAAATTACTAATATGAAAGAGTTGAGAAGAAGAGAGGAGGATATCCCTTCCCCGAACCGAATAAAAAAATTGAACTCATGCTGGAAAGAAAAGGTAAAAATCTTGAATGGAATTGTTCAAGCATGTAGTCATCCCATAACTAGAAGAGAGGAATTATTCAAGAAGCTAACTTAGATAGATCTAGCTGGAAGCAAAAATGAAGGCCAAGACTCAAAATTGATACTCAACTTGTTTCTTTTAACCAAGCAAGCATTTGATGAACAAGTTGATATCTTCAAAGGATTGTCATTTGAAAATTTCTATGGTATTCTTGAATATGGTGAAGATGACGTGGAAAATTGGCTAGTTGATGATTTTATTAAAACCTAAGATATTGCATAAGCATTGAGAAACATCTCTATTGATCTAAGGGACTTGGAAGGTGAAATCTTCAATATAAAAATACGACATGAAACCAACATGGCACCCATGAGGAGCTACATCGAGGAGTGGTTCAAAAAGGCCATCGAGAAGCTTACCAATGAAGGGAAAAGGATGATTGAGATGGTTCCTGTAACCATTGAGGAAAGCCATAAAAGGACATCAACAAGAAAATAACAGAGGAGGATATACCAGGGATTATTTTAGGGGCTAAATTTCGCTCATGGGCTAATTTTCCATGGTTTTTGAAAAACGAGATTTGCTATTTTAAAAATGATTTGCCCAAATTCTATAAGATAAAATTATTTTACCTTAAAAATAACCAAAATTTTATAAAAACTATATAAAATACTTATAAATTTGAATATTTTTACAAGCATATCGCCAAACATTTATAGTTGACATATGAAGGATTAGTAAGATTCACCAAGGTGTCTACATTTTAAAATAAATTTCCATCCTTAAAATCATCCATGGGATATACCATCATAGTAAGTTCATATTGATCACATATTTTTGTCTTTATCAATATATTCATCCATTTACTCGACCTCTTTAAATAGAAAGGTTTAATCGAATACTAATATTTTCCTTTTTATTCTTACCAGGTCTTGTTGTCTTTCGCTGCTCACTTTCTTCTTTCTACGAACTTCATTCTTATACATATTTTCTTTATGGTCTGTGGGAGCTCCAATATTTTGGGAACAATCTTGACTATAATTTGTAACATAGTTTTTATGAATATAAAGTATTTGAGGTTGATCTATCGTTATCTTCATTTGAGCTACCCATGTATCACTCTGTCAAAGTTATCTTATGCATGCAGAACATTTTATTTTAATTTTTATGTGATCACAAATATTTAGCCCTACTATGATTGATGTGAGGAATTCAATTTATTTTCTTTAAATGCATGAGTGTTTGTGTGTTTCCTTGTGCATTCTCAGGAAGTATCTCTTTTAAAATAAAAACATTTTTTTTTGTTATATCTATTTCATTTTTTGACGAACTTCTTTAAAAGTCCCACATTTTATAAATCTTAGAAAAAGGAGTACCACCTCTATAAAAATGTAGGAGGATTCACATCCTCATGAGGTTGTTGTTTCAGTCTTGACGGATTCAAGCATCAACGTTTTTTGCGACCATACTAGGCACGTGAATTGAGAATTGAGAACATGGCCCAACATTTTGAAATAAATATATGACTTTACCCTAGGGTAACCAGCCCCAGTTAGAATTTGGATTGAATAATAAATGAATAATTTTGCACAAATTATATAATATGGTAATATCAACATCCCATAATCGAGAGGAGTTATAATGGTACTGGAAGATCTTAGTCCAAGATGAAGAAAGAGAAATTATTTGAAGACAAAGGAGAGAAGAACGACAATATCGAAGAAATCAAAGATTGTCTAGATGAGCACAAGAACAAGGTCAAGATTGAAGTTGGATGAGTACAAGGGACCCATCACTCTAAGTAAAATTAAACAACTCTCTATCCCTAGAAGTGAAAGGTTTGATTCTGAAACCTCCTCGAAAATGTCGGCATGAGACGAATAACCCCAGATCAAACATCATGAGGAGAGACAAGGAGGTGAAAGAGATGTTGCAAGAAACAAAGGAATTCCAAGGTTTGGAAATAGAAGGAGGGTAATATATTCCCCTCTTAATCTCATGGGTGAACAACACAAACTCCTAGTTCTCCCCAAGGCCACCTTGAAGGAATTTTATGGAGATGGGAGAATTGACGCAAAGAGGCATTTGCATTTATTTCTTAACATTTGTGACTTCCACTGAGTCGAACATGATGATGTCATGGTGAGCTTATTTTTGAAAAAATTATCAGAAAGAGATTATGAATGGTATACAACATTTCCTAGTATATCCATTCGCTTCTTTAATGACCTCGAAGTTATGTTCCTTAATATGTCCCCCCCNCCATACCCTCCTCACAGACTTCACCTAGATTGGGTTAAGGAAGAATGAAAGGATACGAGATTTTAATCATAGGTTCAATAAGACTTTGAGTACAATCCTAGAAGACAAAAGACCAAATGACCCAGTCATCCTCAGTTTCTATAAGAATGAAATTCCCCCGAATGTGAAATATGTCATCAGAACATCCCAGATGGATACCCTTGAGGAAGCAATGACTAAGGTTATTGAGATGGAAGAAATTATGATTGAAATGGGCGTCGACCCTGAAATTATATTGGGAAAAGTACAAATACAAATGGGGGGATTGAGTATCAATACTCAAGGAGCTTCCAATTCAATAAGAAACAAATATTTTAAACCTCGAGCAGCTCAAAATCAACTAGCGAGAGGAGGATTTTTTAAGGGAACCATACCTGACGTAAATTTGACCTTGCAGCAGTATAGAAAACAAAGAAGGTAATTGATATTGTGAATATGAATAGGACCATCAAACAAATGCATAATTAAATGACTAGGCTGAGAAGGGGAGATAATTACATTCAAAACCCAAGAATGCCAATTCTTGAACAAAGGAGGAACTCTCCCACTGAAAACAGGGTCAAATTTGAGAATATTGAAAACCCATCAAGACCAAGGGTTCCCGGAAAAGCCACTCCAAATGTGGCTGATTTGGATGATGTCTCCGATGAGAAATCAATCGACAAATAAGGTTATTACTTACTTAATGAAAGCTCTAAGAAAATGCAGATGGATGAATGCGAGGAGTCCATGTAAATATATGGAGAGGGAAACAACTATCCTAACTTGCAAGAAAAAATCGCCCAAACAAGAGGATTTTTAAATATACTCAAGAATAAAGGTGACTCTGACAAAGTAAAAAAAAAAAACTAGTGAAAAGTTGTCGAATGAGAAGGTGACAATTGGAACCACAAGGAAACTCGTAGAGACAATATCAACTCAAATGATATACAATGTTGTGGAGGACTTAATTAAACTGAGGATAACCTTTCCTTTCATAGAAGTGATGAATATTCCTTAACAGAAGTAGAATATCTTGAAATTGTTGGATGATCCATCGAAAAGAATGGAAGTTGTCGTTACCACTCCAAAATAGAACCAGAGCCTATTGACTACTAAGTTGAGAGGTAAAATTCCACCCTTCTACATCTCAATTGAAAACCATTATGTTGCATTGCATAATTTTTTAGTTGATACTGGTGCAAAAAATAATATAATGCCACTCACGGTCATGGAAGCATTGGGCATGAGATGCACTAAATATTATGAAACTAGTGAGAGAATATATGCCATTGATTCGAGAAAAGTGTCGGCATACAGAGAAATCAAGGATTTCTACGCATGGATTACCGTAACTCCCCATATCATCATAGTTTTTAATATATTGTGGTAGATATTCCTCCATCATAGGGGGTTGTGCTGGGAAGATATTGGAGCTCCATGATTGGTGCATATATAATGAAGGATGATTTTTTTATGATGGTACCAGGAAAGGAGTGAGAAATGATTAAATTACCCCGAGATCCCAGAAAACCTTTCTCCTTCAAGAATAAGGATAATGAATTAATCGAAAACTACATAGACATTGGGATCGAAACATATTCTATCTTGGACATGGATTAGAATGAAAAACTAGAATGAGTTCAAGGCTTGGATGTCCTACAATGTGTATTTGAAGGTTAATAGATAATTTCATTCAATAAAGCATGCTCTAAATCGGGGAACAAAGTTGGGATTTTTCTTGTAAGCCCAGATAAGATGACACATCCCCACACTATAATACTAGAGTTTACATGCATGAATAATGAGGTGGAATACAAAGCTTTAATCCAGGGGATGATACTTACACAAGGCATGAAAATAGAACATCTCATTGTGACTGGAGATTCATATTTGGTCATCAACGAGGCTACCCAAAAATACAAGATTAAAAAGGAAAGACTTAAATTGTATTTCAAAAGAGTTAATGAATTGATGGAATCTTTTATCTCTTTCAATATTGCTTTGTTAGATCCATTATAAAATCTAGACGATATCTTGAAGAAAACATATTTCTAGGTGGAAAGGGCCTTTAGGCCATCTGTGCCCAATAATATTGAGTACTTGCAAGTGTTTGAAAATGATGAACAATTGGAGAATGTTTTGTTAAATGATGATGAAGAAGAATATGATAAATATATTTTCATCCCCAAAGAATACATACAAGATGAATCTTTCTTCACAAAATATTATCATGCCAAGAATCTTTGTGAAGAAGTTTCAGTTCTAAAGGCGCAAGAGAAAAGAAAAGTCAATATTGGAATGGACCAATACCCTAAATATGTCAATTCAGGAATCAATTTCACCCCCGAAGAAGTTGATCAATATGTATCCTTATTCAAGGAATATATTGATGTGTTTGCTTGGACTTATGACAACTTAAAGGCTTATGACAAAATGATATTCCAACATGTAATTCCTTTGAGGGAAGAAGTCAAACCAGTGAAAGAAAAAATAAGAATGATGAATCCCAAGATGAAGCCTGTAGTAAAAATCGAGCTGGAGAAGTTTAAGAAAGAAGGGATAATTTATCCCATCAGACATTGAGACTGAATTTCAAATCCAGTGATTGATAAGAAGAAGACTAGGTAAATCCGAATGTGCGTCGACTTCAGAGATCTTAACAATGCAAGAACAAAAGATAATTTTCTACTAGCCAAGATGGAGTTTCTGCTGCAGCAAGTCACAAGATCGACATGCATGTCTATGTTGGATGATTTATATGGATATAATCAAGTTTTAGTGGTTGAAGAAGATAGAGAAAAAAAAACATTTATCACACCATGGGAGACATATGTGTATGCTACAATGCCCTTCGGTTTGAAGAATGTTGGGGCTACGTTCCAAAGAGGCATGGATCATGTNTCCTTATTCAAGGAATATATTGATGTGTTTGCTTGGACTTATGACAACTTAAAGGCTTATGACAAAATGATATTCCAACATGTAATTCCTTTGAGGGAAGAAGTCAAACCAGTGAAAGAAAAAATAAGAATGATGAATCCCAAGATGAAGCCTGTAGTAAAAATCGAGCTGGAGAAGTTTAAGAAAGAAGGGATAATTTATCCCATCAGACATTGAGACTGAATTTCAAATCCAGTGATTGATAAGAAGAAGACTAGGTAAATCCGAATGTGCGTCGACTTCAGAGATCTTAACAATGCAAGAACAAAAGATAATTTTCTACTAGCCAAGATGGAGTTTCTGCTGCAGCAAGTCACAAGATCGACATGCATGTCTATGTTGGATGATTTATATGGATATAATCAAGTTTTAGTGGTTGAAGAAGATAGAGAAAAAAAAACATTTATCACACCATGGGAGACATATGTGTATGCTACAATGCCCTTCGGTTTGAAGAATGTTGGGGCTACGTTCCAAAGAGGCATGGATCATGTATTCAATGGACTGATAGGAAAGTTCATGGAAGACTACCAAGATGACATAAATGTTCATTCAAGCAAAAGGGAGGATCACATCCATCATTTAATAAAATTATTTGAAATATGTAGATCATATGACATCTCTCTCAACCCAAAGAAATTCTTGTTTGATGTGACTCAAGGAAAGTTGCTAGGCCACATTGCATGCAAGGAATGGATTTACATTGACTAGGAAAGAGTTAAATTTATTAATGAAATCAACCCCCTGACATCAAATAAGAGAGTCCAGTAATTCTTTGGGAACATTAATTTTTTTAGAATATTTGTTCATGATTACGCAAGCATCACAAAACCCATCAATTTATTGCTGAAAAAAGAAAAGAGGTTTGAGTGGACAACAGATACTCAAGAATAATTCAACAATATCAAGGGGGCCATCGCCACTGACCCCGTCCTCATTAGTCCATATTTTCAAAACGATTTATTTATCTATTCATTTGCTACAAAGACAATTGTCATGTCCATCCTCACTCAAAAAAATAGAAACGGAGAAGAGCTCCCCATAAGTTTTATGATGAAAACTCTACACGAATATGATTTGAGGTATTCATTACTCAAGAAACAAGCATTGGCCATCGTAAAAGTTGTGGCACACTTTCAAAATTATATACTAAAGTCTCATGTGATTTACTACATCCCCTCATCCCCTGTCAAGATTTTGCTAAATCAATAGTTGAGGGAAGGAAAATGAGCCAATTGGTTAGAGAAAATTCAAGAGTATAATATCAAGATAAAATCTTTAAAGGAAATAAAATGACAAGGATTATGCAAGCTTATGGAAAATGGGGACTCAGTTGATCGAATGACTTCAATATCAGTCGGGGAACCATTAGCTAATTTAGAATGGCACAGAGATATCATAGTTTATTTAAGATACTAGAAATTCCTTGTTACAATGAGTTCCAAGGAGTGAAAGACACTCAAGATGAAGGATAACCAATATGTATTGATTGCTGACATGATTTTCAAAAGGAATTTCGATGGTATATTGTTGATATGCGCCGATGAGAATCAAGCTCTGGAATTGATCAAAGAATTCCACGAAGGAATATGCAGTGTACACTTTACACCCACTACAACTGCTCACAAAATAATCAGAGCAGGATTCTACTAGTCGTCAATCTTTAGGGACTCATATGCGGCAATAAGGATATGTTTTTCATGCCAACAGTTCTAAGGAAAAATGAAAAAGGTTGTGATGCCTCTGCATTCAATTTTTTTGGAACACCCATTTTCCCAATGGGGACTTGTGTCGTTGGTCTGATTTGTTGGTTGTGGAGCTTGATTATCTTCCTGATTCATAGCTCCTTGCTTTCAACTATGTTTATACCCCATGAAGACTTTACACCCCAGAAGTATGTACACTCTTCCAGGTGGGGGAGTGCAAAGAGGGGGTACCCCCTGTGCAGGGTCCGGAGGTGAAGCCCCCGAAGGAAAAATTGCCTTGTAAATGTATATTGTAATTTAACTGTAAATTTGGACGATTCATTATAAGGTCACAGATCTAATGGTAGAAATTATGTTAGGGTTTTTTTCCTCTTCGAGTATTGTGTAGCTGAGAAATTACGGCTATGCATTATGGCAAGTATTGTGTTCTGAGAGAGGAGACTATGAGAGAAAGAAGAGGAAGCTACAATGGGTTTTGTTGTGGGTTGTATCCCTTGATTTGATGGATAATAATAAAGGAAGGACCTGGAAATTTTTCTGGTGGATGTAGCCCACACTGGGTGAACTACTTAAATCTGTGTCTCTATTCTATTTTGTATCTTCTGTGTTTTGTTTCCACATTTGTTTTATTTTATTGCTCCGTGGTCCTGTTTTTCTAACAACTGGTATCAGAGTGAAAGGTAACTTGCAGGAAAAGAGTGTTCCTGGTTCGAGTGGGAGCAATGTCGAAAGATGGAAATTTTAGGGTCAAGAAATTTAATGACCAAAACTACTAGTTATGGAAGATGCAGATGGAAGATTATTTTTATCAGAAGGATCTATTCCTAACATTGGGTGGAGTAGCAAAGAAGATGACAACCATGAAGGACAAAGAATTGGATATTCTTAATAGAAAGGATTTAGGAATGATACAACTGATCTTGGTAGCGTCGGTGGCTTTCAATATTTCGAAAGAAAAGACAATGAAGGATCTGATGGACGCGTTGGCTAAACTGTATGAAAAACCCTCGGTGTCTAATAAGGTATTTCTGATGAAGAGATTATTTAATATGAAGATGTCAGAAGGTGGGTCTTTTGTAGATCATTTAAATGAATTTGGTTACTAATCAATTAAGTTCTGTAAAAGTGGACTTTGATGATGAGGTTAGGGCTCTTCTAATCTTGTGATAATTGCAAGAAAGATGGACTGACTTGGTTATGGATGTAAGTAACTCTGTCTTTAGTTCAAATACTTTAAAATTTGATGATGTTTTTGTTGTTATCCTTAGTGAGGAAATGCGACGGAAAAGCACATGTGACACATCAGGTAATGTGTTGAAAATGGAGAATAGGGGAAGACAAAAGGATAGAGGAAAGGGCTCAGGGAAATGCATGAATTCTAGAAAGGGCAGTTCCAAATCCAAACTTGGAAAGATAGAGTGTTGGAATTTTGGGAAGAAAGGACATCTAAAGAAAGATTGTAGATCTCCAAAGAAACGAAGAGATGGACAACAGGAGAGAAATCAGAAAGAAAATGTAACATGTGATGTGTTACAAGATTCTTTGATTCTTTCTGTAGATAATATTTTTGAGTCTTGGGTAGTAGATTCAGGGGCTTCATTTCATGCCACACCCCATAGG
>SNQJ01S0079981.1:73096-96090 GCA_010110895.2 Picea sitchensis
TTGCCAAAATGGCCAAAAAACTATTTTGAGCCATTTGGAAAAGGTGGGTGGCCCCCGATATCCACCTGGATCACCATGATATTAAAATAATCTAAGTATGGAACAACACGATGGTCGGTTAGACTCATGAAGTGAAGTTGTAGATGGAGGTGAGAAAATGTGACTCCACCAACTCGGGAGCCTGTGGTATAAAATGTGACTAAGTGTCATAAATAGAAAGGAATAGTGAGAGGGAAAAGAAAAGAGGGAAAATCGATAAGTATATAAGGGGGAAAGGAAAGAGAGAAATGAATATGGGAAAATAGAAAAGTGGAGGGAAATTTTTGGAAGTAGGAAATGACCTCAACAATAGGCTCCAACTGTGGGATGATGACCCCCTATGGGTTGTCAAGAATCTAGAATCTCTCATGACCAGGTGCTTCCACCCATTGGGATATGGAGTCAGATTAAGAATATACAAACTAAAAATAAAATTATGTACAATGAGAATCAAAAGTGATAGGATAAGAAACCTTTCAGATGTTTCCCATTGGCAGACAACATTAACCTTTTTCCTTTCATATCTTGGTGCATATATGAGTTGAAGACCAATATATTTTCGATGAAAAAGGGTATCCAATCTAGAGTTCTTCAAACTTTGTGTGCATGGATGGCTTTGTATTGGATTTATTATAAAGAAGTATCAGTTCTCCCTTTTGAAATTTATTCATAGTTGTGATTAGATCAAAATACTTTTTGATGATCTATTGCCTCTAAGAAGTATGGTTCAGGGCTTTGTGTCATTCCTCCTCCATATTTAGCAATTTATTGATCCTTTTTTTATTAGGAGAAGTTTCTTCCGTATATTTAGTATTAACCATGAATATAAATGCGTTAAGATCGAGGTTAATTGGCATTTTTTCCTCTTTCCCATAGACCAATAGATACAGAGTCATCATGATACTATATTTTGGGGTTGTCCTTTCCAGTAATGATTTTGTCAGCTTCAGGTGCCAATTTCTCTAGTTTCCATCAATAGTTTAATTCAATATTTGTACAAGTGTTTTTTCCATGGATTCAGAAAGGCCATTTCCTTGTATATAATAATTCTAATACTGACCCATAATGATCCCATATTGTCCTCAACAATTCATAAATTTTGACTCGATGAAGATATAATTGTTGTCTGTGATGGATTTATCAGGAACACTAAACCTTCACAGAATGTTGTCTTTGAGGAATCCAATCAATTATTCAGCATCGACCTTCTTTAGTCCCACTGCTTCTGGACATTTTTTGAAATAATTGATAGTTGTTAGAATGTACATGTTCCATTTTATATATTTCATATTAATCATCCCAATAACATCAAGTCCCCATTGGGAAAATGGATGTTCCACCAAAATCAGCTGCAAAGGCATCACATATTTTTTCATTTTTCCTGATAATTGTTGGCATGAAAAACATCTCCTTACTGCAGCATACAAGTCCCTGAAGATTCAAGACCAGTAGAATCATGCTCTGATTATTTTGTGATCTGTTAAAGTGGGTCCAAAGGGTCCACCACATATTCTTTCATGGAATTCTTTGATCAGATCCAGAGCTTGATTCTCATCGACGCATATCAACAATATACCATCGAAATTACTTCGAAAAAGCATGTCAACAATCAATACATATTGGTTTTCCTTCATCTTGAGCGTCCTTTGTTCCTTGGAACTCATTGTACCATGGAATTTCCTGGATCTTAAATAACATATGATATCTCTGTACCATTCTGAATGAGATAATGGTTACCCGACTGAGATTGAAATCATTCCATCAATTGAGTCCCTGTTCTCCATAAGCTTTCATAATCCTTGTCCTTTTATTTCCTTCAATGGTTTGATCTTGACATCATACTCTTGAATTTTTGCTAACTAGTTGGCCCATTTTCCTTCCCTCAAATATTGATTTAGGAGCATATTGACAAGGGATGAGGGGATGTAGGAAATTACATGAGAGTTTAGTATATAAGTATGAAAGTGTGCCATATCTTTTATGAGGGCCAACACTTGTTTCTCATGTTCTGAATACCTCAACTCATAGTCATGCAAATTTTTTCTCATAAAACTTATGGGGAGCTCTTCTCCGTTGTTATTTTTTGAGTTAGGACGGACGCGACAAATGCCTCTGTAGAAAATAAATAGATAATTAAATCCTTTTAAAAATATGGACTAATGAGGACAGGTGTGGTGGTGATGTCCCCCTTGATCTTGTTGAATGCTTCCTCAGTATCTATTGTCCAATCAATCCTCTATTCTTTTTTCAGCAATAAATTGATGGGCTTTACGATGCTTACGTAATCAAGATGAAATCTTTGAAAAAAATTAATTTTTCTGAAGAATCAATGGACTCCCTTCTTTGAATTTGGGGGGTTGAGTTCATTAATCTCTTTAAATATTTTTGGGTCAATGTAAATCCCTTCCTTGCATACAATCTGGTCCAACATCTTGCCTTGAGTCACATCAAACAAGCATTTATTTGGTTTTAGAGAGATGTCGTATGATCTAAATATTTCAAAGACTTTTCTTAAATGATGGATGTGATCCTCCCTTTTTCTTAAATGCACTGTCAAGTCATCTTGGTAGTCTACCATGAAATTTCCTATCAGTTTGTTGAATGCATGATGCATGGCTCTTTGGAATGTAGACCCAAAATTATTCAAACCAAAGGGTATTGGAGCATACACATATGTCTCCCATGGTGTGATAAATTTTGTTTTTTATCTATCTTATTCATCCACTAAAACTTGATTATATCCATAAAAACTGTCCAACATAGACATCCATGGCGATATCGTAACTTGCTACAAAAAAAACTCCATGTTGGGAAGTAGAAAATTATCTTTTATGCTCTCTTCGTTAAGATATTTGAAGTCTCTGCACATTCGGATTTCCCCGGTCTTCTTCCTGACAATCACTAGATTTTAAAGACCGTCTGAATGTATGATGGGATAAATTATCACTGCTTTCTTCAACTTATCCAACTCAATTTTTACTAGAGGCCTCAACTTGGGATTCATCATTCTTATTTTTTGTTTTACCGGTTGGGATTCTTCCCTCAAAGGAATGACATGCTGGAATATTGTTTTGTCATAAGCCTTTAAGTTTTCATAAGTCCAAGAAAACACATCAATATATTCCTTGAATAAGGAGACATATTGATCAACTTCTTTGGGGTGCAATTGATTCCCAAATTGACATTTTTCGGGGATTGGTCCATTCCAATATTGACTTTTCTTGTCTCTTGTGCCTTTCAAACTGAAACTTCTTCACAAAGATTCTTGGCATGATCATATTTTCTCAACAAACATTCATATTCTATGCAGTCTTTGGGGACAAAAACCTCTTTATTATCTTCTTATTCATCATCGTTTAACACAAAAATCTCCAATTGTTCATCATTTTCAAACACTTGCAAGTAATCAATATTATCGAGCACAGATGGCCTAAAGGCCCTTTCCACATGGAAATATTTTTTTCTCAGGCTATCGTCTAGATTTGATAATGAATATGCCAAAGCTAGCGAATCAGCCTTATGGTTCATATCCCTTGGAATAAAAGAAATATTGAAAGAGTTGAAAGATTCCATCAGTTCATTAACTCTTTTGAAATACAATTTACATATTTCCTTTTTGATCTTGTATTTTTGGGTAACTTGGTTGATGACCAAATATGAATCTCCAGTCACAATGAGATGTTCTATTTTCATTCCTTATGTGAGGATCATCCCCTGGATTAAACCTTCGTATTTTGCTTCATTATTCGTTCATGGAAACTCCAATCTTACAACGTGGGGATGCGTCATCTTATCCAGGCTTTCGAAAACAATCCTATCTTTGTTCCCTGATTTAGAGCATGCTCCATCGAATGAAATTTTTCAATAACCTTCAAGTACACATTATGGGACCTCCAAGTATTGGACTCGTTCTAGGTTTTTGTTCCTCTCCATGTCCAAGATAGCATAGTTTCCGATCTCGACATCTATGTAGTATTCCATTAATTCATTATCCTTATTCTTCAAGGAGAAAGGTTTTTTGGGCTCTCGGGGTACTTTAATAATTTCTCCCTCCTCTCTTGGTATAATCATACAAAATTCATCGTTCATTATATATCCACTAGTCATGGAGGTCCAATCTCTTCCCAGCACAACCCCATATTTTGGAGGAAGATATACCACAATAACATTAAAAACTGTGATGATATGGGGAGTTGTGGTAATCCATGCATAGAAATCCTTTATTTCTTTGCATGTCGACACTTTTCTTGAATCGATGGCATATATGCTCTTTCCAGTTTCATAATATTTAGTGCAACTCATGACCAATGCTTCCATGGCCACGCATGGCATTATATTACTTGTCGCACCAGTATCAACTAAACAATTATGCAATTCAACATCATGGTTTTCAATTGATATGTAGAAGGGTGGAATTGTACCTCTCATTTTAGCGGTTGATGGGCTCTGGTTATTTTTTGGAGTGGTAACGGCAACTTCCGTTCTTTGTGAGGGATCATCAAAAAATTTCATCTTATTATGCTTCTATTGAGGAATCTTCACGAGTTCTGTGAAATTCAATGTTATCCTCATTTTAATTAAGTCCTCCATGACATTGTACGTCTTTTGAGTTGAGCTTGTCGCTATGATTTTCCTTATGGTTGCAATTGTCACCTTCTCATTCGACACTGTTCATTAGATTTTTCTTTTTCTTTTTCTTTGTCGGATTCACCCTTATTTTTGGGTCTATTTACAAATACTCTTTTTTGGGTGATTTTTTCTTACGAGTTAGGATCAATATTTCCCTCTCCATATATGTACATGGACACCTCGCATCCATCCATCTCCACTGTCTCACATAATTCATCAAGTAAGTAATACATTTCTTGCTTGGTCAATTGCTCGTCACAAACATCATCCAAGACATCCACATTTGGAATGGGTTGTCTGGGAAGCCTTGGTCTCGATGAGTCTTCAGTATTCTTGAATATGACCCTATTTTTGGGGGAGGGTTCCTCCTTTGTTTGGGAATTGGAATTTTTTTTTTGGCAGGTAATTATCTCCCCTTCTTAGCATGTTTATTTCATTATGCATTTATTTTATGGTCCTATTCATCTACGCAATATCAATTCTTTTCTTTGTTTCTTGTGTTGTTGTAGGGTCAACTTTTACGTCAGATATGGTTCTTCTTAAAAAATACTCCTCTCTTCAGTTCATTATGAGCTGCTCGAGGTCTAAACTCTTCATTTATTCTTGAGTTGGAAGCTCTTTGATTATCAATATTCAATCCCCCCATTTTTCCTTTTACTTTTCCCAATATAATTTCAGGGTCGACGCCCGTTTCAATAATAATTGCTTTCATATCAGTATCCTTAGTCATTTCTTCCTCCAGGGTATCTATCTAGGATGTTCTAATGACATATTTCAAATTTGGGGGCATTACATTCTTATAGCAACCGAGGATGACTCC
This sequence comes from Picea sitchensis, assembly GCA_010110895.2. Classification (NCBI taxonomy): domain Eukaryota; kingdom Viridiplantae; phylum Streptophyta; class Pinopsida; order Pinales; family Pinaceae; genus Picea; species Picea sitchensis. The sequence continues at coordinate 78,585 of SNQJ01S0079981.1, forward strand.
ATCATTTGGTATTTTGTCTTTTGGAATTCTACTCAAATTCTTATTGAACCTAAGATTAAAATATTGTATCCTTTCATTCTTCCTTAACCTAATCTGGGTGAAGTGTGTGAGGAGTTTATGGTAGGCAATTGTGGGGGAAAACATATTAAGGAACATAACTTCTAGGTCATTAAATGAGATAATGGATCTACTAGGAAATGTTGTATACTATTCATAAGATTTTTCTGATAAATGTTTCAAAAATAACCTCACCGTCACATCATCATGCCCGACTCAGTGGAAGTCACAAACGTCAAGAAATAAATGCAAATGCCTCTTTGCATCAATTGTCCCATCTCCATAAAATTCCTTCATGGTTCCCTTGGGGAGAACTAGGAGTTCATGTTGTTCACCCATGAGATTAAGAGGGGAATCTCTCACCCTCCTTCTATTTCCAAACCCTGGGATTCCTTGGTTTCTTTCAGCATCTCTTTCACATCCTTGTCTCTCCCCATGATGTTCAATCTGGGTTTGTTCATCTCTTTCTACCATTTACTTTTACTTCAGGTGATGGGTCCCTTGTACTCATCAAACTTCAATCTTGACCTTGTTCTTGTGCTGCTCTAGCCAGTCTTGTCCTTGTTGAACCCTTTTACTTTTTTAACATATTTCAAATTGAGGTTGTGGAAGTGGCCCATGAATTCATCAATATTGTTCATATTCTTGAATATGAAATCGCCGAATTTCCAAGGTAGATGTATGAATTGTGTTTTTCTCTTTTCATGGAAAAATGCAGCCAGTAGGTGTACTACCTTGCTATCTTAGCAACAAACATTATGTCAGATATGTGATATGGAAGGAAGGAAGGATTTTATTTGGATCCAAAAATCCTTATAACGTTATAATTTTCCATTTGTTCTAGTGTCCCCTTCCTGTCTAGGAACTTACTCTCTTGTTCAGACAGCTGGGGAGCATTTTTTCCAAACAACAATTCTTTGAAAACTGAGACAAAATCATTAAAGACTTCATAAAAGTGTTGGGAGTCCTTGTGTCTCCATAGTGATTAACACTAGAAGGTTACTGGGTCAAACTCACAGTTTACCTTCTTGTAGATAGATAATCTTGGGAATTGATAGCAATGTGCTATCACAAAGACCAAATAAGATGACATAAAAACTTTCTTATCATTCTTGTATTGCGCCAATTGGGAAGAGATTTTTGTTACGAGGAAAATATCTCTATGGCTAGGGGTAAACCACAATAGAAGGAAATGTCTGTAGAAATCAACTCTAATCTCAAGTATTCTATATAAACAAATACGCTAACAAGACAAGATAAAATTCCTACCTCATCCAGATGTTCGATGAAGTCCACCATTAAGCACTTGAATCAAAGTAATACACCTGCAACTTGTCCTCAACAACCAAGAAATTAAAGAATATGGTAATAATATATAATGTTAGAACATTCAATAACATAATCCATCAACATTCATAACAAATATGCCCATGGAATAACAATTCAAATATTTTCAAGATATTAATTAGACGAGAAAAGAGTATTTCTACTAAAATGTAATCAACATAGGTGATTGAATTACAAACTTCCGTGTCAGCACGGTTCAAAATCGAGAAACTAATTCCCTTTCATTTGGGCCTCCACCACTTCAATCCTCCACCAAAGGAAAGATCATATAAGAGAGACAATGAGGATCTCAATAAAGTAGGGAAGAGATTGGGGGTTGAACAATGTGTTCGGACTTAAAATCACAAAGGGATGTAGAATAAATATGAGGTGAATAATTTCTCCAGAGTAACTTTGCTCTCAAAGTTGAATTCTTCTCCTCTTTTCCATAACTTGAATTTGGCTCATTTATATCCTTCAAGTGGAACTAAAGGGTCGATTCAAAACATTTCCAGTATATGGAAGGTCAAGGATCATTGATCTCGTGACGTGACATGGAAACCGGACACCATTTTTTAATTTTGGTAAAAATACCTGATGTATGCGGGTTGTAGTGGTGCAACCTATGTATATGCATGTTGTAAAATATTTAGGGCGCGTATATGTGGAAAAATAATGTTTTTATCTCTGTGATTTGCAAAAAGGGACTTCAAGTCTGCATAGGGAAATGGAATAAGGCCTTTTGAGAAAATCTGCATAGGGTGAGGAAAAACTTTCTATAACATATGACCCCTAATCTGTGAGGTCATAGGCGTGTCTGTGATGGCCGAAATACATTTTAATACCCAGAAGTGGAGTAATGGGCACCCAACTAGAAGAACTAGTTGCTTATGAGAATATTACAATCTGTATTGACTTTGTACACATGGCTTCCAATTTGAATTCCACTGCAAATCCATGTCAAAATATACCAAACATTTGTCCATGGCCATGAATAGGAAATACAAAGGTGGCTACATGCCAAAGGCTGTCATAGTCATGAACAAGGCCCATTAAAACCAGTCTCAAAATCATTCTGAAGATATATATATACAATGGAGTACAATCTGATCTCACATGATCACTGAAGTCATATAGGTATTGGTCCAATGAAAGGTAGAAACAACTCAGGACAGTTGTGAGTATGAACTGATGTCTTCAAGTCTTCTACAAAGTCCACCAAAGGTGAAATTCTTCATCGTGTGAATAAAGGAGTTGAGTTCGAACATAATGAGACTTCCTTTGATTACCAGTCCTTAAGGTATACCATTAACAAATGCAAGACAACCTACTGATAATGAAAGTAGGTATCAATGCACCGAATACATTCTTACACATGTGAATAAAGGCATTTGGGTCGAACACTTGAAGAATCCATCGATCATGAGACATTGATTTATTCCCAACTATCGATGGTGAGAGAACCTACCACTAATGGATGTAAGCCTCTAGGTACTTATAGAAATCTAGGTCTCATCTCCATAATAGATGAGTTGAAGTCGATGTAAGGGTACTAGATGAAAGGACAACATTAAGGAATATCTCATCATTTAGAACTAGGTACAAAGTAGGAGCTTGATTATTTGGAGGAAATCAGACAAAAAAAATGTTCACGAACCAATGACCCTGTGCATCTTTCACATGTGCTAGATGCAAGCGATACACGAAAAAGACCCTTTGAATAGCAGCCAATAAGGAAAATTGTTGAAAAAGGAGAGGAAACCACCAATAAGGCTAATGAAATCCAAGAAAGTGCATGTATCCCAATGTGTGAATATATTTCTTGCCGTCGAACACAAGGGAAACCACCGAATTAGGGACTAATGATGAAATGTTGATTGTTGGGTTCAAGGTTACCTAAAAATGAGGAAAGTAGGACCTGAAGGATCAGATCCTGTCACTGAGTGAGGGGGGGTGAATCAGTGACACAATTATTATATCTATTTTTCTTTTGTTAATGAAAACATAATTTTAACACAATATTTTATTGTGGAACCCAAATGGGAAAACCACAAACTCTTTTCTATTAACTACAAAATTTTGTTTTACATGTTACATAGAAGGAAGATATTCTTCCTTTTCGATCAACACCAACTAATCAGAATGCACCCACACCCTTGTTCACCAACACGAACTGGTAGGAGTCTTCGACCACCAGTTTAGTTAGCTACAACTAATAAGGAAGAACCAACTCCCTCTGCAGGAACTAACCTTCCCTTGCACCACCCAACCACCCATATTTTTTGAATCTGGGGAAACATTTTGTATCATACAATGGATTTCATAACTTCTCATTCTCCTTCTGTTCTTTATCTTCAATAATACATTGACAGACACCTTAGAACTAACAATTCTTCATCTTGGACTCTGCTTCTATTTTAATCTTATTCAATGGATTGCATAGACACATTCTTGTCAACACACTTCTTTGTTTATGTATTCTTCAAAATGGCGTGAGTGTGATACATTGTTTCCTTTCGTTTTCACCATCGCACCTCTTTGTTTAACTTAACCATAATCACCATTTATTATTCTTACCGTGAAATCTTTCTATAAATTGATCACGGGTATGGATCAATTTCATCTTTTAACTCGATCCCCAGTCTCTACAAATATTTACAGAAACCGAGTTCTGCAGAGGTGCTTCCTTCATACCATTACATGTGATCGAGTGATACAAAACCACGGGCTTTATCAACTTTAGTGACGTATTATATTCTGCCTTTTAAATCTCTTATTCTATATGGCCAATGGCAGTGATTAGCTTCTAGGCCAAATAAGTGCTTATCAAATCAACGATCACAATTTAATCCCTTGATGATATGGACAATAGACAGGACTTTGGGACTTTGTCATTTGGGACGTGGGGATTTCAAATTCTAAATTTTTGAATCAGATCGGACGGTTTATTTTGCAGAACCAAATCAATGGTTAGATTTGATGCTTACACTCTTAATCCGATGACTAGGACTTAATCAACCATTGATATGGATGGCCACTATTTACTTCGGGACTTCGACTATTCTACTTACGCTATCCTTCCACTATTCTAGATCAATGGTTGAGAATGTTCCCGAAGTGTTCCTTTAGATCGGATGAGATATGTGCACTTTAGGACTTCGACATTCGGGACTTCGAGACTTTGGGAATTTGCTGGTGGGGAAAAATCCCAAAGTAAAACTCTCGGAGTGACATAAATTGCTTACATCACTTGATGACATGGCACGAGCCAAGTGTCTTCCAAGTGTCACTCATATTCTTGATTTGCACGTAACTAAAATTTTGATTTCAACTTGACACTTGTCATTATCTGACTATTCCATGTGTCCTTGCTGATGTGGTATGTCAATGTGGTCTGCTGACATAGATCTCTTGATGTGACACATATTCATCTCCTTTATCCAATGATCATAATAGTATCCGAAGGGTATCTCAGATCAAGGGCTAAGAGTGAATTCGGAATTTTGGCTTTTGGGACTTCGGGTATTTCAATATCTCGACTTCACAATTCTTCTGAAGTGTAACCTCCTCACATATTTAGACCCAAAGTGAATGATGTTGGTTTGAGCAAGATATTATATTGACGAATCAATATGTTTGCGATGTTGTTTTTCCTTGGTTTAAATCGAATGGCCCTCCATCTTTTCTTATCCTATCCTTCCACTTGATTTGATCTGACGACTGATGGGTATTCGGATAATTGAGATCTCAAATTTTTTCATCTTATCCTGTCCTTCCTCTCAAAGGTGATTCAACGGTCATGAAGACTATTGAAGCAGATTAACGATCAAGGACGATTACAGAACCACAAATTTCAAGTGATTTAATTCGTCACCCAAGCTCTGCAACTTGAATTTGTGTGTTTGTTAGTGAGTCAACCACAATCATCAATCTTTGAACCTATAAGATCTAAGGGTGTTGTCTAATTGCAGGATTGGAAATAGCACGATATTGAATTCTCCTTTCTCTCTCTACAATCTATCCCTTCCGTTGATATGGCACTTGCGCATCTGATGGTCATGACTTAATCTGACTTAATCTAATTGTTTGTTGGATCAAACAGAGTTGTCGATATTTGAGTTTATGAGATCTGTAGATCTAGACCAATTGCAGGATTAGAACTATCGAGTTGTTTAATTCTTCTTTCACTCTCCACAATTCATCCCTTCTGTTGATCTGGTGCATGTGTATCAATGGTCATGGTTTGTTCTATGGGGATTTCGATCCCGATCCTATTTATGTACTACGTTTTTTCCTTCTGAGTTTCATCGCGCCATCTCTTTTGAGCTTTGATCTTCATTCACTAACCCTCCTGATATTTTAATCTTTGCATGTCATCCTACTGTTTGACACCAATGAGAACACATAAATGACATTATCTCCAAGAATATCCCCCTTTGTCATTGATGGAAACAATCCAACTTTATACACAATATCCCCCTGTGTTAATTCTTCTCTTCTCTGAAGTTATTCTCCCCCTTTGACATCAATGGAAAATGGTTGCTTCCCTTATGGTAAAGCTTTGTTCTGACCAGAATCTAAACTCAGGTAACTCCTCCTGCAATCATACTTTTCCTGTCATACTGAATGACTCCTTTTGACTTTGATTGTTGTCTCCCCCTGATTTTGTGCCAATTGATGCATTTTTCTTTTTAATTTTATTTGAGAGATTTTGGTTGGAAAAAGGATTACTCCCAATTTTTTCCTGTGATATTCAAATACATCTCTACTTAAGGGTTTTGTGAAAATATATGCCACATGTTCTTGTGTTGGAACATATTCCAATTTAATGTTCTTATTTTCAACATGATCTCTTAGATAGTGGTATTTTATGGGAATGTGTTTTGATTTGGAGTGTTGAACGTGGTTCTTGGAGACACTTATCGTTCTTGTATTATCACAGTGGATAGTAGTAGGTTCTTCAAATACTATTTTGATGTCTTGTAAGGTTTTTTTCATCCACTCCACTTCTGTGCAACATTCTTTTGTTGCAATATACTCAGCTTCAGTGCTTGACAGAGAAATTGAGGATTGTTTCTTGCTTATCCAAACTACCAATGATTCTCCCAAAAAGAATTCTCCTCCACTTGTAATTTTTCTATCATCTATACTAGCTACCCAATCTACATATGAATAGGATTTTAAAATGAATGAATCCTTGCTAGGGTACCACAAACCAAGATCTATCGTTCCTTTCAAATAATTAAATATTCTTTCTACAGTTTGAACACAGCTCTCCTTTGGTGTCACTTGGAATATAGCCACCATACCAACTGCTTGCTTGACATCAGGTCTGGAAGCTGTTACATAGAGTAAACTCCCAATCAATGATATGTAGTGTTTTGGATCTACAGCTTTCAAATCATCTTCCTTGCTTAGTTTGGATTCAATTGTCATAGGTGTACTAACAGGTTTGCAATCCTCTAACTGGAATATCTTAAGAATATCTTTAACATACTTAGACTGATGGATAAAGAATCCTCTTTTGGACTGTATTATTTGTATTCCAAGAAATAAATTCAGTTCACCAAGCAAAGACATTTCAAATTCTTGTTGCATCCTCCTAGAAAAGTCCTTACTCATTTTTTCATCACCACTACCAAATATAATATCATCAACATATACTTCCATAATAATCATGTTATTACCAATAATTTTACAATAAAAAATGATGTCTCTTGATCCTTTTTTGAGGCCTTGTTTTTGTAAATAAGAATCTAGCTTTGCATACCATGCTCTGGGTGCTTATTTTAGCCCATAGAGTTCTTGTTGCGCCTCTTTTGACACCTAGATGAGAAAAAAATAGGTGCTTACAAGCTCAGTTGGGTTAGCTAAGCAAGACAACAGTAAAGGAAAGGGTTAGAAGAATAAACATAAAAGACTAAGCTAAGAATTAAACTAGGAAAGAAAAAAAGACAATTAAACTATTGTGCATAAGGACATAAGAACAAGAAATAATCAAGACTCATGTCACCAATGGAAAGGATTGTATTAGTGAAAAGAAAACACCAAAGAGAAAGGGGACTTTGGGTCCCTTCTTCCTCCAAGGGAGGGCTCTTGGACCCCTAAGATTGAGCTCTTCTTACAACTTGAAAACTTGAAAGAAATGGTGAAAGAATCCCAAGATAACCCACTCAAAAGGTGATGTGGATTTCCCAAATGAAATGGTGCTAGTATGCTCTTTTATGAGAAAAGAGGTTTCCCCAAGAGAATCGCAGTAGAATAACCTTGCAAACGAATTGCTTGAAAATGTAGTGCACCCATGGCCTTGTTTTATAGCACCACTTTGAGGTATTGTGCAACCATCTTTTAGTGTGAAAAGGGGTTGTTTAGGGCACCTTTAGGTCTTTGACCAGCCACCCAGTTGGATCCAGCTGAGATTTGGATGTCAAATCGACTTGGAAGTTGAACAAGAAGTGGGTGGGAGGCTGACCAACATCATAAATGTATCATTCTTAGGTGTGCACGGATTTTAGCATCCACAGCCGTGCATTGTGTGCATGTGCACTTTTCCTGCATTTCTTGATGGCGCATGTGCGTGTGCACCCTTTATAGTCATAACACATCTTGATTTTATAACTGGTTGTATAGTTTTGGACCTTTTGGAAATGCGTTTTTCATAATTTTGGTCCATGGGTGAACTCATAGTTGTTTGAAGATGTTGGATTCCTGCAACCATTTGTGGACAAAATTTCAGTGATAACATATGCCCACTGATGGATGATGTTAGGAGCATATGGATAACCGAAATTCATCAATGTTTATTCTACTAAGAGTACCATTGTAAGAAAGAGCGATAGTGAGAGTATCAAGAGTGACCCGTTGGAGGGAGAAGGGAACCTGTAGGACTCAACCTTTCGCAAGGTGTGGAAAATAAATTGTGTACAAATGAGGTGGGCATGCCCCATGCTCGTGTCATGTAACTCACAAAAGGTTGTTTTATAGTAATTGAAACTGTATGTTGATGTAGACAACTGTAGCACCCTCGGGGGCGGTTTTGATAAAGGCAGAGGAAAATTCTGATGAGGAACAATACTATGAATAGTAGGCAATGACACTTGTAAGAAGTATCATGGATTTTGTGGGCATTGATAGTCCAACAAAGTTTAGAGGTCTTCGGAAAATATAAAAAAAAACTACAATAGTCGCAAAGTAAGACCCACCGTAGCATGGGAAAGTGTTGAAGTCAAATGTTATGGGGGTCAACGATATCAAAGAGAAATGATGGTTCTCCCTGTGTCATCCAAGACTCCCCATTGTAAAGGTAATGAGAGTCAAGATACTGTCGCCCTTCTAGAAACTATGCTAATGTCGAAAAAAAGGGAGACATGACTCCAAGAAGAAAAGGGCTTCGTGAAATCTACTAGGTGAGGTCAGGAACTAAGGAGGTACATGGATGAAGTCAAGATGCGTGGAGACTCAATACTACCCTTGGTTGGGAATATATGTGATGTATAAGTGGACACAACCATTCAACTAGGTTGAGTGTCAAGGGGACAACGAGATGTGGGATCAGTTGTACCAGAGGCGGGACAAAGTGAACAAACTCAAAGAGCAGAGGTAGGTGGCCTGCGTGATACTCGGAGTTTATGGACGATGTCAACAAGACTAGGTGATAAGGAATTCCATAACCAAGGGCGACATGGGTTGCGTTTGCCAAAAAGGAAGAAGGTCACCAAAGGTGACGACAAAAAGCTATGTAAGATGCTGGAAACAAAGGCTTAGTTACAAAAAGAATTAAAAAATCAGTGGGGATAATAATGCAGATATAGAAATGGGTTCCCTAGTGTAAGATGGCTTGGCCTAAGGATGGCGCAAGTTGGTTAAAAAACAAGTGGAGGGTTGGGGCCCCATAGGCGGGTTTTTGTAATAGGGAAATGTATGGAGGGAAATTTGAATATGGACGAACTGACGGTGGATAAAATGGATGGTAAATGATGCTGCAGGAGTATAGTAAAAAATAAAACCATGAGGAAGTGCCCTGGGAGTCCATTGGGTAGGCTAGCAAAATGAGGAGAAGGAGTATGTGGTTGATTCACGACATGATGTAAGACTATCGAGACTCCCATCCCTAAAGGTTGAAACAACATGAGTGTCAAAGTGCCAAGGGGAGCTATGAATGGGACAAATCATGTGGGGGAGAGTGCTACTGGGTGAAAGTACCCAAAATGTAGTGGAGGTGACAATACTACAGAGTCGGATATAGGGACCCTAAAGGAAAATTTCAGAGGGTGTGACTAGAGATGCAATTGAGATTCAGAGGGAATGATTGCATTCCAGTATTGATTATATACTTGAAGAAGTCGCGCTGGTGTGTAATGACCAAGTACCTACACACATGACAACCAAATACCCGACGTGAACAATATCTGAAGATAATCGAACATATAATCATTTATTTGATAATTTTGAACATGAGCATGCATACCTGAACGACGTATGGAAAAATGGCTCCCTGGGGGCTAAGGATGAAAAATGGCCTTAGGAATATCTTGATGTAGATGATAGGGTGTTGATCCCGTGGCTAAAGACAGATCAAAAAATGGACGCTCGGAGCTCCCAGAATTGAGTCTGGAAGTTTGGAAAAAAGGGCCTATATATAGTTGTGGGGCCTACATTGCCACCTCATTTGTACTTGCTTCTATAGTGGTTAGAGAGGAGATTGCAGAGAAGATTCAGAGATTCCAAGAGTGAGAGGAAGCCGATTTGAGAGGTGCGAGAGTCAGGTTAGTGGTCTCATCCTCCTATACAATAGTTATGTGTCAATTCTTGGGTAGGACCATACAGATGGTCGTACGGTGGATTTTTAGGGTTGTGGCCCCCCAAGTGTGTGGGAGATTGATGGTGACCTGATGCAGGAGCATCGCCAACTCAACAAGCGAGCCAACGCATCAAGCGAAAATTTAGCTGGGAAAACAAACCCAAAATTTTGAAAGTGCTTTGGGATTGTAGCACAAGTCTTAAATGAATCCTTTATGAAGGAGCGCCTTTTGTATTGTATTAGACCTCGATCCATACGCTCTTGTCTAAAGTAGATAAGAAGGCATTTAATCTAGTTAATGCAGGTAGATATATTTTTATTTCTAGATTAGACAGTTTTAGAGTCCGAGAGGGAAAACGGATATAGACACCCTCATTGTATCATTGTAACATTAGCAGCATTCAAGAGAAGAGAAGAGCAAGAAGAGAACTGTGTAGAGAACATCCATGTACAGATATTGAATTAATAGAAGAAAACTTTGATTCAAATCCATGGTTATGTGTCTATTCTCTGTGTATTGTGCTTGTGCTCGTGAATGCTCGTTTTCTGGTTATGCATTTTCTTTATATATGTTGTGCATGTGATTTCATGTTTCAATTGAAGTCTGAAAGGGAGAGAGAATGAGTTTCAATTGTTTCTCTATCTAACCCAAGAGATTCCTACAAAGAGTGCAGTCGAATTCATCCGCAAGGAGTGCGTTGATGAGGGCTCAGTAGTTAACTTTTGTTCTCATTCACCCAAAAGTTGATTTGGGTTGTGGAAGCTGTGCAAGGAGTGCGCAGGCAGAAGAAGAAGTCTCAATTGTTAATCTGAGCAGAGGAGGTTGAAGACTGCTGCTGCAGAAAGTGTGCGGAGTCAGGAGGATTCAACACTTGGAGAGTCGTTGAACGATTGTTGCGAAGAGCGCGTGCACGAATCCATCTGAAGTAATCAGGGTGGAAATGCTCAGGAGGTTTAGCACCCTCGTGACATTGTTGAAGGAGAACACAGAAGTTTGTGTAGGAGGTTTGATCGAGGAAGGGTCACGAAGAGTGGCAAGAGCGGGCTTGGAGAGAAAGTCTTTAGAAGGAACTTTTAGCCATCCCAGGAAACCCTCAAGAAGGAGAAATCGACGATCAGGATTCACAAATGAAAGCCGTGAAATTTCGACAGCCGTCAGATCTAGGAAATTTGCGCTCAAGTTAAGCCTTAGTGTGCAGGGAAGGAGCCCGGGAGTCATCGGGACTCATCTCATCGGAGAATCGGGGTTTACGGAGATGAGAGTCTTATGCACACTAAAATCGTGATTGGTGAATTCTCGAAAGGGTCTCAAACGTTGATTTCAACAGGGACACGTGGCGCAAGATCTCAGGGATTCGGGATTCAGCATTTCGAAGTTCTCGGTGATGAGAGACTCACGACTGGATAAGTAGCGATATCCCAAAATTCGATAACCACGTGGTCACCATGTCAAGTGGAGGACAGGTTTCGGAAGGCCAAGCCTTGCCATGAGTAGAGGACAGGTGGTATTGGGAATCGAGGATCGGAAATCCCGTGAGCGAGAGTTCCACGCATTTCTATTCTGCGAAGTCTGAATTTCTGATAAAGGGAAAGGGACGTGGTCGGGTGGGCCAACAGGTCACCTGTAAGAAAGGTTAGTGGAGGGAGATAAGACACGCGAGGTGCCATCGGAGATCGGGAGTTGGGGTTTTGTGGGTGCGCGACTCACGACCTTGTGAAGGCCGATTTCCCGATAAGACCGTGGGGGGATCAATAAGAGCATTCTGTGGGTGACAAAAGGTCCTGATAAGGGATTTGAAGAAGCAATTTATCTCTTCGGGCCTTGGGAAAAAGAAGGTCTTGGTGACAATGGAGGTGCCCGGGGGGGGGCGCTCTGCGTCAGAGTGGTATCAGAGCAAGAAAATCTCTCTTTTTTCTGTAACAGAGGAGAAGAGAAAATTTCACCATGCCGCTAAGAAGAGGTAGACAATCACCCAATCCAAAGGGGGAAAGGGAACTTTCCAGGGAAAGAGAAATGTCCAAAGAAAGAAGTAGCCAAGGACAGAATGTAGATATGGAGAGGGAAATACGAAATCTTTGTGCCAGAATGGAAGATATGGAAGAAGCGCAGAGACGCACAACCAATGTTGGAGATCTGAGTGACTCCGAAGGCAAAGTTGAGGCTGAACCACAAGGAGAAGTTGCAGTCAAAGATGCAGCCAATGAGCGATTGATTAAAGCTATCACTTGAATGAGTTCTAAGACAAAAATGGACATTCCAGTCTATGAAGGAAGTCTGGATGCAGAAGAGCTTCTGGATTGGATTAGAGATCTTGACACCTACTTCGATTATGAAGATATCGAAGAGGATAAAAAGGTAAGGCATGCTGTCATGAAATTGAAAGGACATGCAACATTATGGTGGGACGATCTTCAAGAAGATAGACATTCCAAAGGCAAGCAAAAGATCAAAAGCTGGGATCGAATGATTGCAAAGATGAAGGAAAATTTCATCCCAAGGGATTATCAGATCACACTATTCAGGAGAATGCAGAACTTGAGACAGAAGTTGATGACAGTAAAGGAGTATACCGAAGAATTTTACAAGCTCAATATCAGAGCAGTTCATCGGGAGAGTGATGATGAAAAAGTAGCCAGGTATATGAATGGCTTAAGATATGATATCCAATATGAGATGAGTATGAAAACCGTCAGAACGGTTGAGGATGCGTATCAGATGGCGCTGAAGGCTGAAGAGAAGCTAAGTTGTAAGCCAACACAGTGGAGCAGAGGTAAGAGCTAGCCGAGAGGAAAATCAATTGCTCAAGATAGGTTCCAGAAATCTAAGGATAACTGGAAGAAGCCTCAGACCAGAATGGAAAGAGGTGGAAGTTCTCAGCGAGGCCAGCATGCTGAACAGCAAAGGCAGCAGACAGGACAGAGCAGAGGATACGTTTATGCTAACACTTTTACTCATACCAGAGGTAGAGGAAGAGGCAGAGGAGGAATCATCACATGTTACACATGTGGGAAAAATTGACATAAGGCAGTTGACTATCCAAAAAAAAAGAAAGATGGAGGTGAAGCTCACATCGTCGAGGCACAAAGGCGAGCTACAAAGTAGAAGACGCAGAAGACAGAAGGTCTTTGATGATGCAAAAAGTTCTCTTAACACCCGAGAAGGAGGTGGAGGACACAGCTTAAAGAAGAAGATTGTTCAGAACTGCATGCAAAACCAAAGACAGGAAATGCAAGGTCATTATGGACAGTGGAAGCACCGACAATCTCGTTTCAACCGAGATGGTGGAGAAACTAGAGCTGGAAACAACTGATCACCCGAGTCCATATAAAGTATCATGGCTACAGAAGGGACATCAGGTGAGTGTCACTAAACAATGTTTAGTAGACATCAAGATAGGAGGATATAATGATAAAATTATCTGTGATGTTATTCCGATGGATGTATGTCATCTATTGCTAGGCAGATCATGGAAATATGACAGGAACGTAATTCACGATGGGAAGATGAATACGTATACTTTAGAGAAGAATGGGAGAACACACATGTTACTTTCGATAAAAGATAAGGATGTGAAACCAGAAGTGAACAATAGGATACTTCTCATGAGTGGGAAGGAACTTCTGGCAGAAGTAAAGAAGAAGGAAGATCCACAATTCTTTGTGGTCAGGAAACCAAGAGCTGTTTTGACCAGCACAAGAGTGGATGATCTGCCGACAGAAATTTAGGAACTATTGGAAGAGTTCATTGATATAGTGGTGGACGAATTACCTCATTCGTTGCCACCGATGAGGAGCGTGAGCCATCACATAGACCTCATACCAGGGGCCAGTTTTCCAAACAAAGCAACGTACAGGTTAACGCCGCAGGAGAATGAAGAGGTCAAAAGGCAGGTACAAGAATTGTTGGATAAAGGACTCGCCAGGGAGAGTCTAAGTCTGTGTGTCGTTCCAACGGTACTAAGTCCAAAGAAGGATGGAGGCTGGAGAATTTGCACTGATTGCAGAGCCATCAACAAGATAACCATCAGGTATAGGTTTCCATTGCCACGAATGGATGAATTGATGGACTACTTGAACGGAGTAGATTTTTTTTCAAAGGTGGATTTGAAAAGTGGATACCATCAGATTCACATGAGGGAAGGCTACGAATGGAAGACAACGTTCAAAACCAACAAAGGGTTGTACGAATGGCTAGTCATGCCATTTGGTTTGACGAATTCACCGAGTACATTCATGAGACTGATGAATGAAGTGTTGAAGGAATTCATTGGTAAGTTTGTCATTGTTTGTTTAGATGACATATTGATTTTCAGCAAAACGAAGGAAGAGCATCTGAAGCATTTAGCTGCAGTAATGAAGAAGCTACAACAAGAGAAGTTGTTGATTAACATGGGGAAGTCTTCATTTATGAAGAAATAACTCATTTACTTGGGGTTTTTCATATTGGCAAATGAATTGAAGATGGATCCAAGTAAAGTGGAGGTAATTAGAAATTGGCCATCACCGAGAAATGTTTTTGAGGTGAGAAGTTTCCACGGATTGGCATGTTTCTACCGAAAATTCATTAGGAATTTCAGTGGACTTAGCGCAGAAATGATGGACACAGTCAAGAAAAGACATAAATCTTTTCATTGGACTGAAGTGGAAGAGAAAAGATTCAATCTATTGAAGCGAAAGATCACCGAACAACCGGTTTTGGTGTTGCCAATTTTTTCAAAAATTTTCCAGGTGAAATGTGGTGCAAGTGGATTTTCCATAGGAGCGGTCTTGAGCCAGGAGGACAGACCAATTGCATATTTCAGTGAGAAGATGGATGAGGAAAAAGTGAAGTACTCAATGTATGATAAAGAATTTTATGCTATCATACATGCGTTGAAGAAGTGGAGGCATTACTTGATCCCAAAGGAGTTTGTATTGTATAGTGATAATCATGCATTACAGTTTGTGACTCAACAGGAGAAGTTGAATCAGAAACATGCTAAATGGGTAGAGTATATGCAAAATTTTACATTTGTAATTAAACACATTTCAGGGACTGCTAACAAAGTGACTGATGCTTTGAGAAGGAAGTGTTTGTTGCTGCAGGAGTTTCAGTCAAAACATTGGGTTTTGAAAACCTTAAGGACATGTATGCAGGTGATGTTGATTTTGTAGAGGCATACGAGGCAGCTGAGAATCCAATTCTTAGAGACAGAAGCCCATGGATGGATTACATGATCCAAAATGGACTGTTGTTTAGAGGCAATCAGTTATGCATTCCAAATTGCTCCATGAGGGATAATTTGCTAAAATAAAAGAACAGTGGTGGATTGGCAGGAAATTTTGGTCACGACAAGACATTTGCAAAGCTGATAGAAGCATAATTCTGGTCGAAGATGCGAACAGATGTCAGTAAGTTCGTTGACAGGTGCAAAATTTGCCATCATTCGAAGGGCCGGAAGCAGAATGCGAGATTCTATCAATCCTTACCCATACCAGAAAGGCCGTGGGATGAAATCAGCATGGATTTCGTACTGGGATTGCCAAGGACGCAAAGAGGACATGATTCGATCTTTGTAGTGATTGACAGGTTTTCTAAAATGGCACATTTCATTCCATGCCAGAAGACCAGCGATGCGACTCATATCGCAAACTTGTTTTTCAAGGAAATTGTTAGACTTCATGGTTTACCCAGAAGCATAGTATCGGACAAGGATACAAAATTCATAGGACATTTCTGGAGGACACTCTGGAAGAAGATGGGAAATAAATTAATGTTTAGTTCAGCATATCATCCTCAGAATGATGGGCAAACAGAGGTAGTGAATCGAAGTTTGGGAGATTTACTCAGAATCCTAGTGACAGATCACCACAACAGCTGGGATAACGTGTTGCCACAGGCAGAGTTTGCTTACAACGATTCAGTGAACAGAAGCATCGGTAAAAGTCCATTTGAGATTGTATATGGTAGGCAGCTGAGAGGAGTATCTGATCTGAGGGATTCAGAACAGATGATGACAAAGAGTGCAAGCGCTGAAGAATTCACAGAGGCGATGGAAGAACTTCACAACAGGGTGAAGCAACGATTGTTGGAATCAAACCAGGAATATAAGCGCAGAGCGGATCAAAATAGGAGACAACTTCAATTCGAAGTTGGAGATATAGTTCTACCACATCTGAGGAAAGAAAGGTTCCCAAGGGGAACACACAACAAGCTAAAAATGAAGAAAATTGGGCCATGCAGAGTCCTGAAGAAATTGGGAGAAAACACATATGAGATTGAATTGCCGGATGAGATCGGAATATCTCCAACATTCAATGTTTCAGACTTATATCCCTATAAGGCTGAGGAAGTGGGAGCTGGAAGTGATGAACAGCCAGAGATTCAGTGGCAGAAGCAGATGTCGATTGCATATAGGCCACATATGGAGTGTATACTTGACAAAAGAGTTAGCAAAAGAACCAGACGGAAGCAATACTTCGAGTATCTGGTGAAATGGGAAAACCATCCAGTAGAAGATGCCAGCTGGGAGACAAAAGAAGTCATTCACAAGAATGGATAGACCGTGCAGGAGCTCATGGGCAGGAACCCATGAAATATTTCTAGCCGACGAGTATGATGTAGGAGCATCACCAACTCAGCAAGCAAGCCAACGCATCAAGCGAAAATTTAGCTGGGAAAACAAACCCAAAATTTTGAAAGTGCTTTGGGATTGTAGCGCAAGTCTTAAATGAATCCTTTATGAAGGAGCACCTTTTTTATTGTATCAGACCTCGAGCCATACGCTCTTTTCTGAAGTAGATAAGAAGGAATTTAATCTAGTTAATGCAGGTAGATAGATTTTTATTTCTAGATTAGACAGTTTTAGAGTCCGAGAGGGAAAATGGATATAGACACCCTCATTGTATCATTGTAACATTAGCAACATTCAAGAGAACTGTGTAGAGAACATCCATGTACAGATATTGAATTAATAGAAGAAAGCTTTGATTCAAAGCCATGGTTATGTGTCTATTCTCTGTGTATTGTGCTTGTGCTCGTGAATGTTCGTTTTCTGGTTATGCATTTTCTTTATATATGCTGTGCATGTGATTTCATGTTTCAATTGAAGTCTAAAAGGGAGAGAGAATGAGTTTCAATTGTTTCTCTATATGAGCTAGGATATTCCTGCAAAGAGTGCAGTCGAATTCATTCGCAAGGAGTGCGTTGATGAGGGCTCAGTAGTTAACTTTTGTTCTCATTCGCCCAGAATTTGATTTGGGTTGTGGAAGCCGTGAAAGGAGTGCGCAGGCGGAAGAAGAAGTCTCAGTTGTTAATCTAAGTAGAGGAGGTTGAAGACTATT
>SNQJ01S0079982.1:23991-35786 GCA_010110895.2 Picea sitchensis
AGTATGCATTTGTAGTTAGGAAATCCGACGGTCACGATATGTTCTCGACATAGAGTGATCCGACGGTTCATACTCTCCTTGATCTTAACGGCCATTGATCCGTGGCTTAACACCCGATTGGTCCATGATCTCTATTTAAAGAGCATGGAAGTTCATTTGCCAATGATCGATTGTGAGAAACTCTCTTGTAAAATCTCTTTGTAATCTTTTTCTTTGCATTAATAAACTGCTCCAAGTGGTCGTGTTGGTTGGGGCCGTGGATGTTTCCCCGTAGGGGTTTTACCACGTGAAAACATCGATGTGATGATCTTTGATCTGGTTATGTGAGTGGTTACTGAAGGTGTCTGTCCTCTGTTAGAATACCTGTGTTGTCGAACAAAGGGAGCATAGGTTTTGAGGGTTAAAAATGGTATTTAATCAAAAACCATCTAACATTAATATTGTGCATTGAATCTTCCCAAATAATGTTTCTTATATTTTCTTATTAGAGAACTTGCATCACAACCTTCCCATGCACAAATAGAAGGTCAAATATGGCATGTCTTTTGAGAATTATATTTCTAAGTTGATGAATTCTTCATTGCATGCCATGATCAATCACAAATTTGTAAAATATTTTGGGGTTGGACCTTGACAACAATAAAATAAAAATCAATATGATACTTAATGGCAAGGAATGGATTATGAAATAAGGAACTGAATTGCATGGTAAAAATCCCAGATTTTTTTTTTTTTTTTAAAAAGAAAAGATCAATATCATATTGAAAGGTAAGAAATGGTCTATCCATTGAAGGAACACTAATGCATGAAGGAGGCAAATCCCTGGAAAAACTCCATTCGAGGGAGTAGGAGGAACGTTGCCCATATTTAAATAAAACGCAGATATTATGAAGTAAAATGCAGAGGCTGCCCCTCTGGGTAATTCGCAAGTTAAGGATTCATAAATTCACTGGGCAAGTGGATCAAAACATAGGGATGATAAGGTAAAAAGCAGAGGCTTCTCCTCTGGGTAATTTGTGAGTTGAGGATGAAAAAGTTCATTGGGCAAGTGGATCAAAATGCAAGGATGATAAAGTAAAACACATAGGGTTCCCCTCTGGGTAATTCACGAGTTAAGGGTTCATAAATTCACTGGGCAAGTGGATCAACACAGGGATGATGAAGTAAAATGTAGAGGATACCCCTTTGGGAAAACGCGAGTTAAGGATTCATAAATTTGTTGGGAAAGTGGATCAAAATGCAGGGATGATGAAGTAAAATGTAGAGGTTTCCCCTCTGGGAAATTCCCTAGTTAAGGGTTCATAAGTTCATTGGGAAAGTGGATCAAAATGTAGGGATGATGAAGTAAAACGTGGAGGCTTTCCCTCTGGGAAATTTGTGAGTTAAAGATGCAAAATTTCGTTGGGCAAGTGAATCAAAATGCAGGGATGATAAAGTAAAATGAAGAGGCTTCCCCTCTGGGTAATTCATGAGTTAAGGGTTCATAAATTCACTGGCAAAGTGGATCAAACATAGGGATGATGAAGTAAAATGTAGAGGCTGCTTCTCTAGGAAAATCGTGAGTTAAGGATTCATAAATTCGTTGAGCAAGTGAAGATAAAAACGTTGATATTACAAATCACATAGGGTAAAATATTTTCATAAAAGCGCATAGGATACAAATCACAGAGGATACAAGTTTTTCATCAGATCGCATAGGATATAAATTGCAGAGATTACAATTCGAAGAGGATACCAGATTTTCATGACATCACAAAAATGAAATGAAGAGATGAATCCATTAAGGAATTGCAATCCAGTAAGAAGACAAAAAGAATCACGAAAGCGAGAGAAAAAACAATCATCACAAGGTAAATGCACAAGTGCATGAAAAATTCTTTTTATAAAACGTAGACGTAATAAATCGCAGAGAATACAATTTTTTTTTTATGAAATCACAGAGGAAGCATTCAATAGTCACATAGCTTTGCAAAGCCATCAATCAATAAACTAATTCTAAATTTTATTATTTCATTTACAATCACAACTTCACGCCAAGATTCAACCATAACATACAATCGGCTTAAAAATTACAACTTGAAATTTAAATATTGTAACCGTCGAAGATGGTCTTGATGATGATCCTTGGTGACTAGCATTCCCTTCCTTCGTCCGCTTGCTAACCATTGATATTTCACCAATACCTCCCATCCAATGCTAGGGGTACTCTTCTTCCCCCTTATCCCCCTGAGCCGCAAAGGGGCCATGCACACACACAACCAAAAATCCTCTAGCCCCCATCTCGCCTCGCAAGGTAGAGCCACAACTCTCTCTCAAGCTAGGTATCCCAACTCTCACAAGTAAAACTAGTCAAAATTTTTGCAGCATAACATTACTCATAACCAATGTGATCCATCTCTCAACTCAACCATTTGTTTTATAGAATTTTCCCACACTTGCACAATTAATTCGTTTTTCGATTAAAATAATTTAGAATTATCTCCCCCATACACTTGTCACCCTTTCCCCAATTTGCACAATTAAATCCACATTTTAGTTTAATAAAAATTAATTTCCCTCACCCATCCTAAAAGCGCTCCTAAAATCACTCCTATTTGTCCCTTTATTCCCTTTATTTCCAATTAATGATTGACGCCTTTCTAAAACTAAGTAGATTTAAAATAGGAATCTTCTCTAGTTAGACTATTGTTAACTAGACTCTAGATTCCTTTCTGTGTGTACCCATTCCTTTAACTTTATTCCATTTTTACTTTAAATTCCAATTTGGTAATTACTTGCACATATGTGTATTAATAACTCTTTAGATTTATTTTATTTTCATTGATTTCTTAAATTGATTTATTTTATCCCCTCATTATTTAATTTATAAAATTAGTTTTTAGTCTTCTCACTAACTTAGACTTAGGCTTAATTAAATTTTTATTTGCAAAGGCTTAGTTCCTTAGGGATTATGATTAATAAATTCGTTATTTTATTAATTCATTCATTCATTCATTCATTCGACAGTGCTCAATATTTTACAAGGTTTAACATTCACTCAAAGTTTTATAGGCCACCTAGATTCATTGACTCAAATTTTAATAATGCAGCATACCCTTCAAGATGCACTTTGTGCTCCAAGGGTGTCAATATCCTTTGATTCAAATTTTTAATCATGCGACATGCCCTTTAAGATTCAATTCATACTCCAATGGTGCCACTTGCCTTTGATTCAATTTTTAATTATGTGACGTGCCCTTCAAGACACACTATGTGCTCCAATGGTGCCACTCGTCTTTGACTAGTTTTGGTAGTTGTTCAACCCATGGAGTCAGCACTCCATTCGGGCGACCTTGTGATAGACTAAGGGATTCTAAGGAATAAGGATCATGCCTTATTCCACACGCCTTATAAATATTCGTGAGTGATTGTATCAGTCTGTCCTCATGGCATCGGGGATCTCTCGAACTAGGTAATCGTCAACCTACAATTCAAGCCACGACGAGAGTGCTAGTAGGTTGTGACAGGGATGTTGCCACACCTCTCCCTCAATATTTATTTTTTGTGCATGGCCCATTTACTCCTTATGTGAGTCATATTAGCAAGCAATCTCCAGCCTGCATCCATCAACGAAACATTGCCAATGATCCATAAACAATATCATAATATAATCGATCATATGTCACATATTCATAAATGAAATACTCAAACCAATACAGTCCACTCCCTGACTCAATCTGGAGTCCAAGAAGGTCCATCGATGTCATCATCATCCTCAATCTGTCAAGTGTCCTGCACACTCAAAGGAAACTCGTCAATAGCATCTTTCAATACATAGATATCAAATAACATAACATCATCATAAGAATCCATAAGCGAAACAGAGAACCATATACTAAAACTGGATCACTTGCATGGAAGTGTCCTCAAAGAATAAGTCAATAACATGTACTCACAAGAGAGGGATGTTACATACACCCCCTCTTGTTTTAAACTTCATATCAAAGTTATACATTATATAAATGCAGTAAATAAAGAATCTGAAAAGATCTATATGTCTAACTATCAAACAAATATGGAAACTGTTGGCACATATCATATGTGTTCTCCTAGGTAGCCAAGTGTGGACTATAATTTTCCCAATGAACCTTGACCTGATCGATTGTTCGACGTCATAGCTATCGAATGTGATGGTCCAAAATGAGAATTGGCTTTGTTGTGAGTGCACCCTCATCTGACACCTGCAAGGAACTCATGTAAATCACATGTGTAGGATCACTAACATAATGTCCCAAAATAGATACATGAAAACATCGTTCATACGCCTCAAAGAATCAGGCAAGGCTAGTCGATAGGCCACTGGCCCTTTCTTTTCCACAACTTTGAAAGGTCCCCCAAACCTAGGAGAGAGTTTAGAACCCTTTTCAAATTTAATCGAGCTCTTGTGCAGTTTCACCCGCAAGAAAACTCAGTCACCAACTTCATAATTATGGTCAACGTGATGCGCATCGACATAACTCTTTTGTCGATCTTTCTCTTCTTTAATCCTTTGTCTTATCATTTTAATTTTCTCTTCCATTTCTTGGAACACTTCTGGTCCTACCAAGACCCTATCCCCAAGTCGATCCTAGCTCAATGGCGTCTGACACAGTTGTCCGTAAAGAAACTCAAATGGTGTCATCTTAATGGTGTTTTGATAGTTGTTGTTGTATGCAAACTCTACCAATGGAAAAAAATCTTCCCAACACTTTTGTTGGTCCATCAGTACATACGCAACATATCTTCCAAAATTTGGTTCATTCCTTATGTTTTCACATCTATCTCTGCATGATGCGTTGTACTAAAGTTAAGTTGGGTTTCCAAGACCTCTAGGAAACTAGTCCAAAACCATCATATAAACACCGATCTTCGATCATATATGATCATTTTAGGCACGCCATGCAATCTCACAATCTCGTTGATAAAAACTCTAGTTATGTATGGCGCCTAATACGCCGTACGCGAAGGAATAAAATTTTCACTCTTCGTCATAGTGTCAACTACCAAGAAAATCGAGTCATGCCTCCTTGTCGTCAACGGAAATCCCACAATAAAGTTAATCGAAATGACCTCCCATTTCAATTCTGAAATAGCATGTGGTTTTAGTAATCCTTTTGGATGTCTATGTTTAGCCTTCACTTGCTAACATTCTAGACACCTTGCCACGTGGATAACTACGCCCGCCTTCATTCCTTTCCAGAAAAATAAGGGTTTAAGGTCTTCCCTCATATTCGTGACTCTGGGATGAGCCATGTACACTTCTCTATGATCTTCACTTAAGATCAAACTTCTCAATTCGTCATTAGGCGGTACATAAATCCGATTATTATACCTCATCAATCTATCGTTGTCCAATGTATATCCTTCAAACTTTGGTACCAACATGGTGTTTTATTTGATATTTTCCTTAACCTCTTTATACTAGTCATCTTCGAACTGTATAGTTAGAATATTTCTCGAAGATTCGTCTGAAGAGGTATCACCAAAAATATGCATGGTCTTTGACTCAACACATATTCCACTATGTTCATTGTTCCTTTTATGTAAGTAATCTCAAAATCATATTCTCTAAGCAATTCTGACCAATGCCTTTGTTGCGCATTCAAATAACTTTGCGTAAAAATATATTGAAATCCATAGTGGTCGGTTTTTAGTTCGAAATTTCATCCAATCAGATAGTGGCTCCACACTTTCAGGGCATACACAATGGCCAATAACTCCAAATCATGAGTCACGTAGTTCTCCTCATGCTTTCTTAATTTCTTAGGGATGTAAGCAGACACTTGATCATCTTTCATCAAGACTCTGCCTAAGCCTTCCTTGGATGCATCTGTCCATACCAAGAATTCCTTGTCCATGTCGGGGACTTTTCGTATCATGGTTGTCGTCAACATCTCCTTGATCCTTCAAAATTCTTCCGCACATTTCTCGTTCCATACAAAATTCTTGTTTTTCTTCTATAATTTCTTGATCGGATTCGTTATCTTTGAAAAACCTTCGACGAACCATCGATAATATCGTACTAAACCCATAAATATGTGTACTTCTAGTATGATTGTTGGTGCAAGCCATTCCATAATAGACTCTACCTTCACTGGATCTACAGTGATGCCTTTGTCAGAGATAGCATGCCCTAAGTAATGAATCCTTGATTGATAAAAAGAACATTTCGACAGTTTCCCGTATAAATTGTTTTCTCATAAACATTGTAGTACTAAGCACAAATGTTCATCATGTTCTTTCTTCGTCTGAGAATATATCAATATGTCATCAATGAATACTTGAACAAAATTGTCCAAGTATTCGCAGAACACCCCATTCATCAAGCTCATGAATACCCCTGGGGCGTTTGTCAGTCCAAATGGTAAAATGGTAAACTCGTATTTTTTGAACCTCAACTTGAATGCGGTCTTAGGAATGTCTTCCTCTTTGATCTATAACTGATGATATCCCGATCTCAAGTCGATATTCAAAAACATAGTGCCTCCCTTCATTTGATCAAAAAAATCGTCTATTATTGGCAATGGATATTAGTTCTTGATCGTTTCTGTGTTCAATTGATGGTAGTCAATACATAGTCTCCACAACCCATCCTTATTTCTTATGAAAATAACAGGAGAACCCCAAGGTGACACACTTGGATGTATAAGTCCTAGTTCCAACAACTCTTTCAGTTTCATTTTCAACTCATGTAACTTAGGGGTCGACATCTAATAAGGCGTTCTTGCTATCGGTTCAGTTCCAGGTTTCAATTCGATGGTAAATTATAGCTCTCTTTTGGGTGGAAAACCTGGTAACTCTTTTGGGAACACATCCGCAAATGCTCGTACTATCGGAAGGTTTTATAATCTTTCCACCACGCCCTTGTTGTTATGTGCTAATATTTCATACAGCTTGCATCCCTTGCGCATGCTCTTCTGTAGTTTTAGGAATGAAACAAACCTCAAGGAAACTCCATGGTTTCTTCCCACAATCACTCTTCTATGTCCCTCATCATCGGTCAAACTTAATCATTTCATCTTACATTTGAGTATCACATCATGCAATTCCAACCAGTCCATATTGATCATGATTTCATAAGATCTTAAGATCATGACGTATAGGTTGTCCTTGGTTACAAAATCTCTCAAGTTAAGGCTGCAGTCTGTAACCTTTCCTCCAACCTTCTTCTTGGCACCCTAAGTCATTTCCACGTATCTAAACGTGTCCTGTTCAATTGCCTTTACCTTAATTCTTTTTATCCCTGCACCAGAAATAAGTCTCTATGTAGTACCGGGATCTATCAAAATACTAAAGGCCTGGTTAGCGATGATACCTGACATCTCGAGCACAATAGATTAGTGCTCATCCTGGCGGTTATTCACTGTTGCATGAATCCTCTGGGCCTTGCCCAAATCTCCAACAATAGTGTGTCTAGCTGACCCAACTGCTCTAGCCCTTTCAACTGGACAGTCATGTTGGTAATGTGGCTCTCCACATGTCCAACATCTGGTCTTCGGTCAAGTGTTCCTGGTCCCCAAAGTAGGATTTGTTGGCCTACCAGCCTGAAACCCTAGTTTGTTCTACTGAACAGGCCTAAACTGTTGTTGTTGCGAGCGACGTTGTTGCTAATGTTGTGGTTCTTTGTAGGGATTCCTATGTTGAGGAGTCGGTCATCATGGTGTCATGAGCGTGGATCCTCTTGATGCATATAGATACCCTGATGTATGCCTGGTTGGTGTCTGATGCTGCTGCGCACCTGTCGTTGTCTGTCCATTCGGTCTTTCAGGAGTCCTGCCCTGACCCTCGCTGGTCATCTCTTCCTCTGTTATGAGGGCCTTCTGGACAATGCCCTGTAATGTTTGTGGCATTAGGATCCTCACCTTCGCACAGCTGTTGAAATTAATGTCAAACACAAAATTGTTTACCTTCACCTTCTCGATGCTCAGATGTGGATCATACCTAAGCATCTCCATGAATTGGGCCTCATACTCTGGCACCGTATGACCACCCTGTCGTAAGGCGTTGAACTCATTGAGTTATCCCTCGATGAATTCCTCTAATAAATAACTCTCCCGAAACTGCTCCTCGAATAGTTCCCATGACATGTCTTCGATGACCATGTTCATTTGTGGTAGGAGCATTTTCTACCATAGAAGAGCGCTCCCCTTCAACTGGAATACCTCCATGCATACTTTCATGTTGGAGGTGTATTCGTGAAGTGTGAAGTACATTGCCATGTTATCCAACCATGCCTCATTGGCTTCACTATCTGTGGAACCCATGAACTCAGGAAACTTGAACTTCTCGTTCTCTGTGAATGCCACCACTGCTAGCTGGAGAGCTTTGTGGACCCACAGGGGGTATAGGCACCCTGGCCTCATCCCTATATATTTGGTTAATCAATGCCTCTGACATCCTCTTAAAGGACATCATCAACTCAACCACATCCCTCACAACAATTTCCTCATGTCCAATGACCTTCTCTTCTCCTTGGGGGTTAGACCCCTCTAGCGTGGATGCTACTGGAGGAGTCGTGCCTCCTCCCCTAGCACCACATCATTTGCCTCCACGACCTCCTCTAATCATGATTACATGAAAGGACACAATTCAATTTAATTAGAGATAAGTTATTAATCAAGTGTTTAATATAGTGGAAGCCGTAATGATCCCAAGTCATAGGGTTGAACCTGCTCTAATATCATATGTAACGACCCCTATGTTACGACAATGAACAACGATGTACAAAAGGTAATGTATTTTTTTTAAAGGATTAGGAAGTTAACGTCATCACAATATGTATAGAAACACATGATCACATGACAACATAATTAACAACATCGCAAGTGATACATCATCATAACTAAAATGACACATAATCCATGCATTAACACAGTTAAAAACGACACATGTTCAATGCCCAAACATAATTAGTGATGTAGTTTGGCACATCACAATCAACTGAAGAAAATTATAAACAATGATCAACCAAATACTTAATATTAAAATGACTACCCGCCCAACCTACCCTCCAAGGTCATGACGTCTAGGACACATAAGCAACGCTCAAGCCCAGGATTCATCTGATTGATCTTGACCACTTAAGTTCTCAAGGATGGTGATTGTTCTGAGGAACAAGGAGGTGTCTAAATCCCACTAACACAATCAAGTCGAAAACCAACTAGCTCAATCAATCAACATCATTATTGTACATGGCACGAGAGAATTTAAATACTCAATCATTCATACATCGATATTATTCATGGTGCATGAGAAATATACTTTATTTTACATGGAGCAAGAGAATATAGTTACTAAATCAATCACATGTCAACATGCTTCTAAAGGCGCAAGTGTAATAAACTTTATTATTCAATGCGCAAGAGGTTATAAACGTTTAATCAATCATGTATCCAAATTTCTAATGGCGCAAGAGTAATCAACTTTAAATTAACTGTCGGAAGAGATTATATGTGTGTAATCAGTGATATATCCACATTATTCTAATGGCGTAGGAGAAATCTATCTACTAAACAATCATAAATCAACTTGCATAATTGTGCAAGGGTAAACAAATTTCTAGACCATCATACGACAACATGCTTAGAGGCGTAAGATTAATCATTACTTTATTTCATGGCGCAAAGGAATCTAATATCATAACCATCCATGCATCACATTTATTCCATGGCGCGAAAGTAACTATAAATTCTATTCTCATGGCGCAAAAAGTAAACTAATCACATAACCATCCCTACATCACATTTATTCATGGTGAAAGATAATTATCAATTTTATTCATAGTGCAAAAAGTAAACTAAACACATAATCACCCATACATCGCATTTATTCATGGCGCAAAAAGTAAACTAAACACATAATAATCCATACATCACATTTAATCATGGCACAAGATAATTATCAATTCAATTCATGGCACAAAAAGTAAACTAAACACCTAATCATCCTTACATCACATTTATTCATGATGCAGGATAACTATCAAATTAATTCATGGCGCAAACAAAATTAAGAGGAAGTCATGAGCAATAAATTATAGGGATGACACAAGCATTTCAAATGTAAGAGGAGAAATTTATATGAGAAGGGAGGATAGGTTTTGAGGGTTAAAAATGGTATTTAAGAAAAAACCATCTAACATTAATATTGTGCATTGAAGTTGCCCCAACACTTTTTCTTATATTTGCTTATTAGAGAACTTGCACCAAAACCTTCCCATGCACAAATATAGGGTCAAATATGCATGCCTTTTGAGAATTATATTTCTAAGTTGATGAATTCTTCATTTCATTCCATGATCAATGATGAATTTGTAAAAGCATTTGGGGTTGTACCTTGAAACAATAAAATAAAAATCAATATGATACTTAATGGCAAGGAATGAATTATGAAATAAGGAACTGAATTGCATGGTAAAAATCCTAGGAAAAAAAAAATATTTTAAAAAGAAAATATCAATATCATATCGAAAGGTAAGAAATGGATTATCCCTTGAAGGAACACTAAGGAATGAAGGAAAAAAACACCCTGGCAAACCACCATTCGAGGAAGTAGGAGGAACAATGCCCATATTTAAATAAAATGCAGAGACTATGAAGTAAAATGCAAAGGTGTCCCCTCTGGGTAATTCACAAGTTAAGGATTCATAATTTCATTGGGCAAGTGGATCAAAATGCAGGGATGATAAGGTAAAACACAGAGGCTACCCCTCTGGGTAATTTGTGAGTTAAGAATGCAAAATTTCATTGGGAAAGTAGATCAAAATGCAGGGACGATAAAGAAAAACATAGAGGTTGCCCCTATGGTTAATTCGTGAGTTAAGGGTTCATAAATTCGTTGGGAAAGTGGATCAATGTAGGGATGATGAAGTAAAATGAAGAGGTTGCCCCTCTTGGAAAATCATGAGTTAAGGATTCATAAATTCACTAGGAAAGTGGATCAAAACGTAGGGATGATGAAGTAAAACACAAAGGCTACCCCTCTAGGAAATTCGCGAGATAAGGGTTCATAAATTCACTAGGAAAGTGGATCAAAATGCATGGATGATGAAGTAAAATGTAGAGGTTGACCCTCTGGGAAATTTGCGAGTTAAGGATGCAGAAGTTTGTTGGGCAAGTTGATCAAAACACAAGGATGATAAATTAAAACGCAGAGCCTGCCCCTCTAGGTAATTTGTGAGCTAAGGGTTCATAAATTTGTTGGGAAAGTGGATCAAATTCAAGGATGACAAAGTAAAACGCAGAGGCTTCTCCTCTGGGAAAAATTGCGAGTTAAGGATTCATAAATTCGTTGAGTAAGTGGAGATAAAATCGGTGAGATTACAAATCGCATAGGGTACAAGATTTTCATAAAAGCGCATAGGATACAAATCGTAGAGATTACAAATCACGGAGGATACAAGATTTTCATCAGATCACATAGGATACAAATCACAGAGATTACAATTCGCAGAGGATACATAGATATCAAAACAACATAAATCATAATCCATCAACATCATCATAAGGATCCATAAGCGAAACACACAACCATATACTAAAACCGGATAACTTGCATGAAAGTGTCCTCAAAGAATAAGTCAATAACATGTGCTCGCAAGAGAGGGATGTTACAGAGTTGTTTTAGGAAGAGATTGGTCATCTATGATCAGAGGATACATAATGAACGATGGCAGTTGCATGATGCTTCCAGATAAAGGAGGATCAATGAGTAAGCTCCCTCGTGAACCCAGGAGACCCTTCTCTTTCAAAAAGAAGGATAATGAACTAAAGGAATAT
>SNQJ01S0079983.1:4181-27192 GCA_010110895.2 Picea sitchensis
ACCATTAATTAATTTAGATAATTAATACATTAAGTTAGTAATTTAAATTAATACATTAAATAATAAATTAAGTTAGTAATTTAATTTAAATTAAGTAATAACTTAATTATATTAAATTGTATTAAGTTATATTAAGACATTAGTTTTTATTAAGTTGTATTATTAAATTTAATACATTAATGTATTAATTTAAACATTATATTAATAAATTAATATATTATTTTAAATCACTAAATTAATTATATTAAGTAATAATTTAATTATAATTAATTAATATATTATGTAAGTAATTACTTAATACAATTTAATTTAAATTAAGTAATAACTTAATTATATTAAGTTATATTAGTAATAACTTAATATATAAAGTAATTTAAATTAATAAATTAATGTTTTAATTTAGTAATTAATACATTAATTTAGAAATTTACAAATCATATCAATCTACTAATACTTTAACAATATTTAAGTAATAGATTTTTAATAAATTATTAATTATTTAATATATTAATATGTTAATTCAATAATACAATAAGTAATAATATATTATTACATTAATAATTAATTAATACATTATTATTATATAGGTATTAATATATTAATTGTTGTTTCCATGGCATGTTTGTCATCAACTAGCAACAACTATATTTATGTAAAAAGTGGTTGATATAAGTCGAATTGATTTCATTTTCCACCTTTTTAAAATTAATAGAGTTGATCAACTTATATCAACCACTTTTTACATAAATATGATTGTTGCTAGTATATTCACATAGCATAGGGTTTCTCAATCTTAACCACACGGCATAGGGTTTCTTAGTCTTAGCCGCTCAGGTTCAATATTCTGATAGTATATATACTAGCACAGCCACTGTTTATAGTGGCTGATGAACGCCTAAAGACTGAACTTATGGAGGAGGCAACCGGGCAGTTCCCGAAAATCCTAGGCGCCCACGAAGTCTTATACAATCTCCGTGAACGTTCCTGGTATGATTCTCACCGATCCCAAATCCTCCACACTTCAACTTTATCATCCTCCACGAAAAGATCTGCTTCCTCGTCCACCAAGAGAAATTTGGCTTCCTCATCCTCCACGAAAAAACCCGCTTCCAACTGGAAAATGGAACATGCCCACAGCCAGAATATGAATTGCGCGGACACCTGGAAAATGAAACGTGCCCACAGTCAGAAAATGAAAATGAAACAAGCCGATAGTTGAGGAAAGTTAAAAATGAAACTCATCTACAGCTCAGGTTAATCATTTAAACGTGGCAATCATATAGTGCTACAGTAATTTTTTAATATGATTAGGTAAATGTTAAAAAGTAAAGAGGGCAACTGATGCATTCAAAAATACAAGGAAGTTATGAAGAGTAAATCACATTTATTGATTTGAGAGGACGACCAAGAATATGCCCGCATCTTCAATTGTTAGCCATCATATTAAAATTTTAGATTAAAATGTGATTAATTGTGCCCATTGTCAATAAGTATACGCCTTTCGGCGTAATAAAAGTTTGGCTCGGTTCGGTTAGCGTCTGCTTACATGGCTTCGGAGGGTTTGATGGCAGCGCAGGCAGTGGCGCTCTTACTCGGTAAACTCGTGTGAAAAATCCCCGTGTTCGTGCTCGTTGGGATGTTTGACTGACGAGTTTGTCTATGTGTTTGCAGGGTGCGTTGGAGTTTGCGGAACGGTATTCACGGTAGTGAACAAGTGCTCGGAGACGATCTGGGCAGGCATCCTCACGGGGAACAACGGCGCTTCCCTCGCTGACGGCGGCTTCGCCCTCACCCCGCAACAGTCTGCACCCGTTAACGCCCCGGTGGGCTGGTCCGGCCGCTTCTGGGGCCGCACGGGCTGCCCCTTCGATGCGTCGGGTGCCGGCTCTTGCGCCACCGGCGACTGTGGACGCGGCCTCAAGTGCAATGGCGCCGGCGGGGCGCCCCCTGCCACCCTCGCGGAGTTCACAATCGGCGACACGGATTTCTACGACGTGAGCCTCGTCGACGGCTACAACGTCCCCTTGAGCATTAGCGCAACTGGCGGAACCGGGGACTGCGGGACGGCCGGCTGCGTCGCCGATCTTCGGAAAATCTGCCCGGATGAGCTCAAAGTTACGGGCAGCGATGGGCGGGTGATTGGCTTTAGGAGTCCCGAATACTGCTGCACGGGCGACCATGGGAGCCCTCAGACGTGTTCTCCCTACCAGTACTCGAAGGTTTTCAAGGCCGCTTTCCCCACGGCCTACAGCTACGCCTACGATGACGCGACAAGCACGTTAACCTGCAGCCACCCCGATTATACGATCACCTTCTGTCCATGAGCTGCGGGATATCAGCCCCTCTCTTTTTCTTCATCAAAGTCTTGTAGAAGGTTTTTATGACTGGTGTATGCGGATAGGCAGACATGAATAAAACTCAGACAATAAGAGCACATGTGCATCATTACTAAAATGTGAACATTAATATGTGCATCATTACGCGGCCACATGTGCATCATTACTGCATGCACAGTGATATACAACGATTACCAAGTATATCAGGCCTAATTAACATGAAAATGATACAAATGTTGTTAATGGTGCATAGGCATGAAGAAATTGTATTAACAAATAGAGCTTCAGAAACAATACTGTTAAATCTGCTATAAATCCATTGATTTAAATTCACCAGCCATATACATGCAATTAAACAATGTTATAATGAAATCTGACCACACTTTGTGGCTTGCTCACAATTAATAAAAACAATAATGATTCACCAACCTTTGAAGAAGACGGCCGGAGGTTTCTTCTGTAAGAGAATAATAAAACATGACTAGTATTTTATTGTGTTCTAATCATGTTGTATTGTTATTAAGGAATTCGGTTGTTGTAAAGTTTAGCCATGATAGCTTCCACAATATGTTGCTTCGTCTCTTGGCCAGATGCAAGCCTCCTTCTCCTCCTCAGCGGTCTCTAATGCAATGGCATAAATCTTATGATTTTTTCAGTTCGGCCGCAAAAGTTCTGCAAGAGTAGTCGCCACTTTCGTATAAACATAAATATGTTGCGTGCCAACTGTGCAGTTTAGAATTTCTGTACCCAAAACAACAATGAATGACCCAAAACAAGTCGACGAATTTTCAAGCCATGTGCCAGGGATCCATTCCTGCTAGGTTTACCCGCGTCAAAATCATGAATTCAAAATGCTACGATTTTAAAAGGATGAGGCCCGACGCAAGTATGGAGAGACTTCGACTGTTTGTAATAAGATGTATCCGATATGTTTCAGGTACTAAATTTATCCAGTTTTTCATTTATTTAATGAATATCAATGGATTAATTGCTTACTTCTCACCGACATATTTGATTCTGCCTCCGTCCGACTCTCTCTCGTAGCAGAGCAGGGCATCCTCAATCCATCTCAGTTAACTTGGCTTTGATCAGACTCCCTCACCGGACTTGGAAACTGACTTCGTCMCTGGAGAAATCATTGATTTCCYTAAACAATTCCTAAACACTGCATCTCATTCATATATATACTAGCACAGCCACTCAAAACCATGGYTGATGAACGCCGAAAGGTGTGGACAGAAAATGAAATGCACAGCYAGAAAATGAAACGCACAATCAGAAAATRAGAGTCTACAGYCAGYTTRCTAAATCCAAAGTTTAATCATATAGTGCTACAGTAATTTYTTAATATGATTAGGTAAATGTTAAAAGGTAAACAGGATGCATTCAAAAATACAAGGAAGTTATGAAGAGGAAATCACATTCATTCATTTGGGAGGACGACTAAGAATATGCCAGCATCTTCAATTGTTAGCCATCAAATTAGAATTTTAGCTTAAAAAGTGATTAATTATGCTCATTGTCAATAGGTATACGCGCTTGGCTTAATAAACCACCCTATCATTGCATTCAAGAAGATCAGGTAACTAAGTGCAATGATAAAATTATCAGGACTATCTCCAAAACCAAACATCTTATAAAAACAGATTTAAAATAAACATGTAAGCTCAAAATATGGTTCCTATATCTGTATCATTTGTTTGAAAATTACCTACCCCAAACATACCATAACCTACCCCCAACATTCCATTAACAATGTTTAAAACTATTTAAATCAACATTTTAGTTGTATGTGGACGCTTCTACAAAGTTGTTTCTTGAAATCATTCCAATGAGAATGCATGTTCGTTGAAAATTTAAAGCATG
Source organism: Picea sitchensis (assembly GCA_010110895.2). Lineage (NCBI taxonomy): Eukaryota > Viridiplantae > Streptophyta > Pinopsida > Pinales > Pinaceae > Picea > Picea sitchensis. The sequence continues at coordinate 8,384 of SNQJ01S0079983.1, forward strand.
TGCACATACTTTAAAAACACGTGAACATATTCCAAGTTGAATTGTTTTGAGCTTTATTAGTAAAACCAAGTGGGTCTTTGCATCAAAACATAGTTAATTTTGGAAACAAGAGGCTAAATGAATCTTTTTGAGCTGAAGTGTCTTGGTTTGGAAAAAAAAACACTGGGGCCTTAGTCCCTCAAAATAGCTTTTTAAGCTCAATAGCCATGAACAAAACTTGCAAACCACAACACAAACTCTCTCTAAGGGGTATTTGGCAATAGAGTTTGATGTGGGTGCCATTATGAGGTTTTATGCACCAAGGGTTGGCTACAAGGATTGACTATGGGGCTTTATCCATGGTTGATGAAGGAAAATGATTGCCTTGGGATATGGTTGAATCTTCTTAGGCTCAAGAGCTTTGAAGGAATCCTTGAACCAACGCATGAGTCCTTTCTAGGGGTTCTTTACAAGCCTTTGAGTGGGATATGCCAAGACTAGGATTTATGTAGTAGAAATGGTTGTCAAGGCCTAAACATGGTAAGGGGGGAAATAAGGGCCATAATATCTAATTAAACACTCTCAAGCTCATTTTCCATTAATAATACCTAGAATCCATGACATGAGCCCTCATGACATATTGGGCATCGTGGATGGGTATTAGGTTCTTAACCATAGTTGAGGGAGGGAAGAAAGAGCCTCTGGCCCAAACCCTTGCTTCTCGGGGTCAAGCACCATGGAAGAGTGCTCGAACCACCACATATGACCTGTGTAGTGTATCAGTCACCTTCAAGTGGGATATGTACACCATGACTAGGTTAGTTGGGAACCAAGAATGGGTCTTAAGGGTTACCTAAGGTCAAGGGAGGACAACAACATCATTTTTACCTAAATGAATTGTCTTTGGCTCAAGCATCATGAATAACACCTACAACCCACAAATAATTTTACGTTGTTATGTCATGAACACATCCTTGAACCACCACATGGGACCCTTATATTGCTATGGCCTACTAGAGCGTAACACCCTAGTTTTGATCCACAATGTAGCATTTTATCTTTAAAAATATTATGCATGACCAAGAGCCAAGCAATGTAAAATGTAAACATTGTACATTGAAAACAATAAAGTGCAATGCACCATTGATTGCTAGAAGGGTAAGGACTATAGTAATGGGGGGCTATGATTCCACAAGAGAGGGGGAGTAATGAGGGTTTTGAAGGGTTTCCATATGCCTTGAGTCTTAAGCCATATTCATGAATCAGTTTGTCATTTATTCATTTATCCCTTTGACTTATCAAGCACTCAATCGATGAATTAATGTAAGGGGTTGGATGAGAAAGTCAACCAACTTAGTTATGCCAGCATGGGTTGAGTGTAATGATTGTTGCAGAAAGAGTAAGAGTCAAGCAAGTATGGTATAAGAGGAAATGTGATTAGGAAGAAGGGTATTTTTTTAACAGATAGCAAGAAGTGTGGAAAAACAGAGCGGAGTGCTGAAAAAGAGTGGCCAATGATAGTGGGTATGGAAAATAGCTTGCTAAAGTTGTTAATTGTTATCGTGCAAACTGTAGCTTTGGAAAATCCGGACCCAATCCACTAGATGATGATAATGGTGGGAGATTTTACCCACTGTCACCTCAGATAAACACTCTCTCACTTCTATGAAGGAAGAATCCAACACGAGGGGGAGTCTTGGGTGAGCCTAGGGGTAAATGAAGTGGATAGTGAGAGTATGGAAGTGAAGTCCCTATAGGTCAAGATACTAAGTGAAAAAATCCTCGATAACGAGTCTCGAGGATGGTTTATGTTTTCAAGTGCTTGATTGCCTGTAGAAGATAATTGTACTTGTTCAAGAAAAGAGAAATTACCAATATACAATCCTGAAATGAAGTGGACAAGCAAAAAACAAATTTGTCCTATATTGCAGTAGTAAACATAAATATATATCAGCAAGAATAATAGCTATTTATTGTGGATTTAACCATGAAAATTGTCAAATAACTATTGGACAATGAAGTACTAAAACAATGATAACTTTACAATACTTAAATATGAACTTTGACGTTAAATTAGGGCTTCCAAATGAAGTTATCAACAAAGTGTTAGGGCAGCCTTATGGTTGTAGCAACAATTGTTACAACACCAAGTTCCGACCATAAAAATCAACAAGTAAATCGTTATAAATATAACCAATAACCAATAGAACAATAATCTAGGTTTAGAAGTCAATTTCCACAGTTGAAAAGTGAGTAATTGATGTAAGAAAATGAGTTTTTCTATAGCCCTAATGGCTGTAGCATTAATTTATTAACAAAAATTAAAATTACAAGGCCAAAGATAATTCTCTTAGGGATTAAGCAATATTAAAGGATATAGAATTGATTTCAACTTAGACAAATGCAATATTTCGATAAATCATGTGTACCAATGTAATGAATTTATTTCTCCAATGTAATGAAAAATTAGTTCATTTCCAAATGGGTTGTGGAGTCTTCTTGTATTAGGTTAAAGGATTACTAAATCTCAAGGGATTTAAATTCTAGGAGGATGTAAACCCTTTTACTCCTCCTAGCAACCTTTGCATTAACCTTTTCAACAAACAATAATGATAGAACTTGGTGGAGGTTGTAAATCCTTATACTCCTCCAAGGATCTATCCAATAAGTACCATGGAACAAGAAGGAAAACTAACGAAGTGGATTTTGTTTTACCAATTCTAAGAAACACCAAGACAATACCCTAGCTACCAATCATTTTTCATCACCAAAGCAAAGAAAAAGAGCCTCCAAGAGTATCACACCACTTAACTTCATTAGACAATATAAAAACCATATCACAAAGATATAGAGCGAGATAGATAAAATGCCCAAGAATGGAGAAAATTTCAGCCAAGAGTGTCTTCTTTCAAGTGAGAGAGCTATGCTAAAATGAAATGAGGTTGATTTGTATTTATATAAACCTCCTAAACATAATTTTTCCACATACAAGGGTAAACCACAAAGTGAGTTAAACTTTACTTTACTTTTCCCCTTTTACATAATAATAATATTCAATTCATAATTGCCACATGAAAGAAACCCTTAAAGTAAGATGTCACCCTCCTAGGGAAACATTTTGCCACTTTTGAAGCAAATTGTTGGGTTGAGGATGAATGGGCTAGGCCTCCAAAGGCCATGTGTTCCTACGCCAAGTTTCTCTTCAATGACCCAAGTAATATTTCTTCAAAATAATTCAATGTGTCCTCATCACCACTAAAACCCTAACCCCTGCATGACATCAAGCCCTCCAAGTGTGATGTTTTGGCCTCCAAAGGAAAAATGTTGGGCTAGTAGGGGAATGAGTGAAGTACTCCAAGGAATATTTCAAACCTCCAAAGGCTATCATCATCATGTAGTGTGTGGGACAAGGTATCCAACATGTGGGGTTGAAGCCCCAAGGAAGCCTAAGCTAGGCTTGTTATTCCAAATCTGGTCACCAACTAGGTACTACAAACACAATGAATATGCCCTCCAAGGATCTCAGATAAAATGCATTATGAAGAGTAAATCAAATCAATAAAAGAGCCATCTAATCATGCACATCCAAAAAACCTCATAAGAATAATCAAGTGCTCAAAGACCCTATGCCATTTTCCAAGTTTAGGTATGGGAGGGTTGATAAGGCGACCTATTGGGTGAATCGTACCTCACTTTTAGGAGTGCTTTACCAAGTGGACCCCTCTCTAGGTCATGTGGATGAGGTAACATGGATAAGGGAAATAATTTTGGACATGGGGTTAATGACATATAAGGGATTGTAGTGTCTCATTTATGGGTTCCTTTGTAGAGGGTGTGATGCACCTTCATTTTCAATGAAATCTTTTTCCAAGCCCATTTATTGCCTTTTTTATTTTTGAGGTGTTTCCAAGTTGAAGCCAAGGTGAGGATTCTACCTAAGAATGAAAAAAAGTGCCCACCTTGAATCTACCTTGGTCACATCATGCTTCCCCAAGTTGAATTCATGTGTGGGGCTTCTACCTATGCAAGAAAAACGATGCCTACACATGCCCCATCTTGGTTTTCATTTTGTACTAGTTATTTTTTATGCATCCCATAATTTTATTTTGACATCCATTTCATTGTCCTCGGTATCCCTAGGTGAGCATCTAGAAGGTTCGTGATTGGATTTTGTCTTTTTCCATCTACAAGCCTTTGAGTCTTTATCCCCTTCTTCCCATGACTGAGGAACAATCCCTTATTGGGTTAGTACACCTGAAAATAAAAAAAGGTAAGGAGATGAGGGGATAAAGTGTGGAAAGTGACAAGTATGGTCAGTAGTGGCATGATGACTCGTCAACAGGGCCTTCTAGTAGCACACTTATCCCTAAGTGTGACCCGCTTACTAGGGCACAATGTCAACCACCAAAGTGAAATAGGACAAACAACATAATTTCTGAGAAAACATTACATAATCAAAAGAAGTTTTAAATGCAACAAATTCAAATGCCTAAAATATTGAAATGATACTCACCATAATACCTAACTTGTACCTCGTGGAGCAAGACCCAATGTCTTTTGGAAGCCAGCTGATGTGGTGGATACCCTCACGATGAACCTGGAACTGTGGTGGTGAAGCAGGTCTTTGTCTATGCAAGTGGACATTGTTGGTCAAGATGTCTCTCGGTACTCCATGTATGCAAGTTGAGGGCCTCGAGATATCATCTCCTTAGTTATCCCTAAGAGTTGGGGATAACATTTGGCTCCTACTTGGGGACTTGTACTTGTCGTAGAGTGCATGAGAACCACAACATCTCTTGGTGGACATGTGTCTACAATGAAATATAAAACTATAAAATACAAAGTGGTTCTATCACCATTCGTCCATATATATCAAAATCCCAAAATGACAACCAATCTAGAAAAGAAAATTTTGCATTTTCCCAAAAAATTCCAGACTAAACATGAAATCAATATGCAAGTATTGAAAAATTAAAAATGAAATGCAGCTAAATTACCATGAGCAATAAATATGCAAATGAAAGGAAAGCAAGATGACCCACCTACTTACCTGAGCCCTTGGGGCCCTATATATTAGGTCTTGAAATGTTAGGTGAAGTCATATAACCAATGTATCCAGCTAAGCATCTCATCTACGAATATCCCCCTATGCTTAATCATGTAATACAATAAACATAATTCAAGCACATAATGATCATGAGCATAGTTAGATATATAATCATGAAATGAAATGAAACTCATGGCGATGGGTGGGAGGGAGGAAATCATGTTAGAAAGAACATCTGCAATACTGATTGATCCATCTCTGAACGAGAATATTGTATGATGGCTCATCTATATGACTGGAATCGACCATCTCCTTGTCTTCATGTGCAACAATAAAAAAAGTTAGGGCGACTTCAAGTGGATATTCAACATGATTCATTTCATGGAAGTCTTGTTCATCACTGAAACCATATTTCTCTATGATCATGGCACATAAGGAATTTAACCTATGACATGTTTCAACAAGATCTAGTGTCAACAAATCCATAGGACCCTCTTCAACGATTTATTCATCCACAAGGGCTTGTTCTTTGTCTTCTCTCAAAATGTCACCGCTTCCCCAATTCTGAGACTAGATAAGGGATCACAAGAAAACTTGAATATTTTCCCAAAAAACAAAATGGGGTAAGGAAGAATTATAGGTCTAGAGGAAAACACACCTCTGGGTATTAGAAAACGTTGCTTCTTTAGCCACAAATCTGTGCCAAAAGTACCAATATGAAAGTTCTTTCGTTTGGTAGTGTGAGCCCCATAATCTTCTGGACCAGCCATGATATGGTGTCGATAAAAATTTGAGCATGAGAGTGGCTTGAAAAAGATCAATGAATTCATCATGATTTTGTAGTGTATGATGAATTCAACAAACTCGTTGACATGTGCAACAAACACTAATGGATCATCATCGAACTTAGGAACATGAATCAATTATTTCATTGAGAATTTATTGGACTACCAATAAACAGGCTGGAAATCCAAGGCTTTGTATTCCTCATGAAAACGCCATAGAGACATATTTCCATCACTTAGATAAAAATTTCAATGGAGTTTCCACATGAGATCAAGGCTCATCAAAGTATGGAAATGGGGGAATCAGGGAAGGGTTAGTTATTGGAAGGTGGAGTCGCCAGATAATCCTGAGGAATATCTCATCAATAGAAGAAGGGAAACATCCTTCAAGTGGAGTCACTCGTCAAGATAGGGGTAAAGGATTTAATAAAGAATCTTTCCAAAGTGTCGTTAAGGCACAAAATAGGATTCAAAATCCTCACCGACAATGGTGCCAAAATTTTATCACGCAAACTGTAGCTTGGGAAAATCCCTACCCAATCCACTATATGGTGATAACGGTGGGAGAGTTTACCCACTACTACCTCAAATAAACCCTTCCTCACTTCTGTGAAGAAAGAATCCAACAAAAGTGGGAGTCCTAGGTGACCCTAGGGGGTAATGAAGTGGAAAGTGAGAGTATAGAAGTGAATACCGTATAGGTCAAGTTACTAAGTGAGAAAATCCTTGATAACGAGTCTCGATGATGGTTTATGGTTTCAAGTGCTTAATTAGCTATAGAAGATAATTGTACCTACCCAATACAAGAGAAATGACCAATATACAAGTGTAAAATGAAGTGGAAAAGAAAGAAAATATTGTTGTCCTATATTTCAGCAATCAACAAAAATATGTATCAACAAGAACAATATCTAGTTACTGCATATTTAACCATCAAAATTGTCAATTAATTATTGGACAATGAAGTACTAAAAAAATGATAACTTTTCAATACTTAGGCATTAACTTTGACGGTAAATTAGGGCTACCAAATGAAGTTATCAACAAAGTGTTAGGGAATCCTTATGGTTGTAGAAATTTTTTTCTACATCAACAAGTTCCAACCATAAAAATCAATAAGTAAACTATTAGAAACATAGCCAATATCTAGTAGAGCAGTAATCTAGGATTATAAGTCAGTTTCCACGATTTAAAAGTGAGTAATTGATGTAAGAAAATGAGTTTTTTTTCATCCCTAATGGTGGTGAAGTGGGTCTTTGCATGTGCAAGTGAACACTGTCGGTAAATCTATCTTATGTTACGTCATGTCTACAACTTGAGGGTTGTTGGATCATGTTGGCATTGATGTCAATGGTTTGATTGATTGATTAATGCCAAAGGATTGATTGATTGATGATTGATGTCAAATGTAATATGTGATTTCAAAGGATTAATTGATTGATGATTGATGTCAAATGTAAAATGTATTGTCCTCGATAAATATGTCATGCATAGATGAAGATGGATCAATGAGTTGTCATTGATACATGATGCAAAGATGAACATGGATCAATGTGGTTTATTTGATATATGAAGCATAGTTAAAGTGATCATTATAGTCTTATCATGGTTGATAAGGTGCACAAATGGATGAACTCCAAAGTGGTCCCCTTATGGTGAAAGCCCTCACGGGAAGATGCTTTACGATTGAGTTATCCTAGAAGAATGGTTGGAGAACCCATGTTTGAATGCGGAATAATGAGATGAAGATCAATGAAATTGTTGGTGAAACTATCCTAAATGGATAGTGATTGTCATGCCATTTCCGGTGGTATGTGGAATGTCACATAACTCCTCATGGTTTGAAAGTTATGGCCTTACGAAGTTGGAGGAACCTTATATGAAGGCTTGAAGCAGCAAAAGGTCAAAGAAGTGAAAGTGCTTGAAAAAAGAAATCATTATTTAAATGATAAAGTAAAGTGATAAACCAAAGAATATTATTTAAATGATAAAGCGAGGTGACAAAGTCAAGGAGGAATATTTAAATGATAAAGTAATGAAGAACTTTCTATTTATGGAAAGTGGTTAATCCTAAAATGAGGAAAAGAGGTTAAGTGACCTAGAAGTGGGTTAAATGACCTAGAAGTGGATTAAGTGACCTAGAAGATGAAGAGTATAAATAAGAGGCGAGGGTCTCTTGTGAAATGTAAATTTTGGGAGAATATCTTGTGTATCTCTTGAGCATTAATTCAAGATCTATTCTGAGAGAGAGTGTGTGAGAAGGATCTCATGGATGCATCAAAGTTTCAAAAATGTCAAAGATCACGATGGAAAAAGTCTCAAATGTTTAGAAACCCTAGTTTCTGAGGTGTATGTGGGCTACAGTGAGCCAAGGCACGTACATACGCGGGTTGTATGAAGACAGGGCATGTACAGTAGATGAAGTCATGGAGATTGGTGGTTGAGCTGAGGAAAAGCTCTTGAAGACTGAAGCAGGTTCCAGATATGCATTCTATGGGATTAGATCTGCCATAGAAATTCTGGTATGGTTATATTATTGTCTTATTGGTTATTGTATGGTGAATGCTTAAGGCATTCTTGGTATGGCTGTTATGATGTGATTTATGTTGGTTGATGGAGTGAGCAATACTCTTATGATTCATTTTTTATATGATTTCTATAGTATATTGGTTTCTTATACATGATTGAGTAGCATTTATATTGTATGTTTGAGAAGCATGAATAAGTTTTTGGAGAGCTTGCATGTGTTGTGACTGGCTGTGGGTCAGTTTGGATAGTGAAAGATATAAGAGAATATGATTGCAGGTTGCAAAGGATCTGAGTATGTGATGAAATGAAAAACCATAATTTCTTAGAGGTGATACGTAGGTTGTAACACAGATTGACCACATACATACGGGGGTTGTAGTGATCCAGGTTGCGTACACACGTGGGCTACGCTACTGACAGGTCACGTACCTATGACATATTGATATTTGTGGAGGATTGTTGCCTCATCTCAGTTGGTGCTGAGGATGTAAGCTGAGTCTTGCATATAAAGATGGTGCTCTTGTAGAGTTGTACTCTATTAAGTTGTTGCTAAAAAACACCAAGGATTAAAGTCCGTAATAAAATAAAATTGTACATACATAATCGGTTGTTTATGTTCCTTGTGGTGATGATTTGTTGATATATATTTGCTGATATATGTTCACATCTAACCAGTTATAAATGACAACATGTAATGAGCAAATAAGTGAGTTCTATCTAATGAATTTTGTGTAAGACGAAAGTTTTGGGAAAAGAGGTCCACACTCATTCACCCCCCCCTCCCCCCCAAGTGTGGTTGGTGTGTCCAACAATCGCTATGAGAGCAGGCCTTGTCTATAAACCTTAACAAGCTTGGAGGAGATCTATAGACACACAAATGGATGATGAAGTTTCAATCCTTGATGAGGAAAACTGTTCTACTTGGAGAATAGAGATGAGAGTGCATTTTAAGGAGATGGGAGTGGGTATTTGGAAGGAATCCATTGGTGGATCAGTTTCCTTGAAGAACAAATCAAATTTTGCATCTCAAAGGGAAGGAAATAAGAATGATGCATTGGCTCTCAAGACCATTCTTAGTGGACTCTCAAGCCCTATCAAAGAGAGCATGGGACAATGCACTTCCGCCAAGGATCTATAGCTAAAGCTAGAGGAGACATATCAAAACAAGAAAGAAGATGTTGAAGACCACTCCATAAATATCATTAAAGGTAAAAAATGTCCAAAAACTCTTGAATGCATTATTTCTAAATGTGATCTTGAAAACACTTCAAATGAAGACAAAGAATCAAGTGATGATGTTAGCACAAATGAAGACCTTGAAGACATTTCAAATAAAGGCAAAGAATAATTTGATGATGTTGGCAAAAAGGAAGATCTTGAAGATGTTTCAAATGAAGGTAAAGAATCATCAAAGACCCTTCATTGCAATTATTCAAAATGTTATGATGTTGAATTTTTCTGTATCGTGAAGAAGAAAATCTAGAAATAGTTTACGTAGAGTTTGATGGTAGTTATCCCATGGAAAGAATAGAAGAAGAACTATTAGAACTTCAAAATAAATTTGAAGATGGTTTATATGAATATAGCAATGGCCATTATTATATAGACTATAGCTATGTTTCAGATAACACTAAGAAGTTTCTTAGGAGGAGTCANTATCCCATGGAAAGAATAGAAGAAGAACTATTAGAACTTCAAAATAAATTTGAAGATGGTTTATATGAATATAGCAATGGCCATTATTATATAGACTATAGCTATGTTTCAGATAACACTAAGAAGTTTCTTAGGAGGAGTCAAAGGCACATATTGAAGTTAAAGGGAATGCTCAAAGAACACGAAGAGAGTAATAAGACTCAATTAGAAGAAAAGGAATAAGAGATCATAAGACTAAAGAATGAAAAAGAAGATATAAAGGTAGATGATGAGATTAGAAAAAGTTTTGAAACTATTGTCCATCTCAAGACCCAAATTGAAGAAGCCAAAAGGGTAGATGAACTATTGAAGAATCAAATTAATGAAAAGGAAGAGTCATGTCATAAGTTAGAAGCTGAAGTTGTTGATCTTAGGAAGAAAGTAGAGTAGTCAAACAAATTATTGAATAGCTCACTAATATTGAATGAGATCTTGCAATGTCAAATATCACCAAATGATAAATCAGGTCTTGTATACAAGAAAGAAGCTACACATGTTGAAGCAAGCACCTCAAATAAGCATGAGGTAAAGGATGAAGAAAAGGTTGCAAGTCAACCATCTACAAAAGACAAGGAATGTTTCAAAACAACTAAGCAAGAAAGACATCAAGAAGCTACCTTTACACCTCAAAGTAAATGGACACCAAAGCAAAGGTATGAAAGTGATTTTCATGGTCAATGTTATTCATGTAATGAATATGGTCACAAAGCTTTGGAATGTAGATCTTATGCAAGGAGAAATAATGGAAGATTTCATAACACCATAAGGTGTTGTTGATGTGATTAAGTAGGACACATGAGATGCTAAAGCTGTAGTGGATTTGGCCACAAGTCCCAGGAGTGTTGGAGCACAAGAAGAAAGCCTATGATGAGGACTCCACATAGCATGGATAGAATAAGGAATGAAGTAAGGAAGGGAGATATCTTTGAAAAGATGGAAGCTCAGAGCTCAAGTTATGAGAAGAAGGGACACCTTCAGAAGTGGGTGAAGAAGATTGAAAAGCCAGAACAACATGGAAGCCTTGAGGGAGGCTCAAGTGTGTCATCTACTAAAGCATACGCGGGTGACAGTGGCAATAGTCGCGTACATACGCAGACTAACCTTGAATAGGTCGCGTACATACGCGAGATATATCTCCAGCAGGCCACATATATGTGGTAAAGCCTTGGGAAAGAGGAAATGCACATGGGTTGCAGCTTGATGTGACGGTATAACAGTCTGTTACAGGGTCTGACATTGTTTGTTGCAGGTTCTGACATTGTTTGCTGTAGGTTTTGATGATTCTATATTGGATTATGTAAAGTGATGATAAAAAATAATGAAATACCATCTTGGATGCATGGAACTAACCCATGAGTATGGATTGAGGCATTCTCTGTTGAATAACAATGTTGGTTATGACAATGAAGTTATGGCACCTTGGTTATGTGATAAATCATGATGATGTTAGCTAGAGATGTCATTGATCTATTGAAGCACACTACGAGTACATATATTGTTGGATGCTTAGTATTTGTTGTAGTGAATGGAGGATTGATGTGAATCTATTGGTGTACATGGATGATACACATTTTTGAGTTTCATTGATATATCCTATGATGTATTATTGGAACTTTACTTGTTGGAAAACTTGATGCATGCATTTGGCATATGGATGGCCTACATATTGGGACATGTAGTTGGTGAGTTGATGAGGTGATCATGTTGTACATCATTGATGAGTCATAACTTGAACTATAGTTGATGTATGGTACATTTCTAGCACATTGGTAGAGGCACCTACTAGCAGTTTGATTGGCACATGTTTTATGGAGGATTTGGCATACATGTATGAGGATTAATCATGTAGTATTGGTGCATGGTTGATGTACTTGCTTGGTACAGGTGGTGATACATGTTGATATGCATGTTTGGTACAGTCATAGATGGAATATTCTTGATGATAGTACACCATTGGTATTACTTGATTAGCACAACAATTGGTGTTTGTTTGAGATACATGGTTATGTCACTTGGTTCATGATGGAGACATATCATGGGTGATATGACACTTGTTTGACATATTGGTAGATGTTTGAAATATTGGTAGATTGATTGATGATTGATGTCAAATGTAATATGTAATGCCAAAGGATTGATTGATTGATGATTGATGTCAAATGTAATATGTATTGTTCTCGATAAATATGTCATGCATATGATGACATGCATATGATGACATGCATAGATGAATATGGATCAATGCATTCTCATTGATATATGATGCAAAGATGAAGATGGATCGATGTGGTTTATTTGATATATGATGCATAGTTAAAGTGATCATTATAGTCTTATCATGGTTGATAAGGTGCACAAATGGATGAACTCCAAAGTGGTCCCCTTATGGTGAAAGCCCTCACGGGAAGACACTTTAAAATTGAGTTGTCCTAGAAGAATGGTTGGAAAACCCATGTTTGAATGTGGAATAATGAGATGAAGATCAATGAAGTTGTTGGTGAAACTATCCTAGATGGATAGTGCTTGTCATGCCATTTCCGGTGGTATGTGTAATGTCACATAACTCCTCATGGTTTGAAAGTTATGGCCTTACAAAGTTGGAGGACCCTGATATGAAGGCTTGAAGCCCCAAAAGGTTAAAGAAGTCAAAGTGCTTAAAAAGAATAAATCATTATTTAAATGATAAAGTAAAGTAAAAAATTGTAATGTACCCCAAAATCTACACAACAAAAAAAAATATTTTCTCTTAGGATACTTCGAGTTAATCTTTTGTCTTCCAAACCTTTCAAGCATTTGTTAACTATACTTCAGGATAGTCCTCTTGCCCTTTACTTTTCCTTTTATAATTCATAACTTACATTTCCTTTTCTTGTCATGAAGTTAAAATATATAAGAATGCATACACATAAGCTAACTTTATCCTACCCTTGGAAAAGGTGCAAGAATAACCTAAAAACTAACCATCATAATCTCTCTTGGAACTTACATCCTAATACATGATCAGTTAGATAGATATTATTTTAGGATTCTATCCTATTCGTGCAAGTCATAGGCTTTACTATGGTAGCCACTAGATAATATTTAAACAACCCTTGACACACAATAACGTTCTAGACATGTGACCAGGTCTCCATTCGCATAGTTTAAAAAAAATTAGCAATGCCACTAGGGTGCGTGGGTGTTAAACCCAAAGTGGCAATGACTAACGTTTTGGTGTAGATAAACACTTTCTTGTCATTAACGAATTTATGCTAACTAACTTGAGCAAGGGGTAAGACGACGCTATGAAACTTCAACTTGTAACTAGAATGGTAGGAGGCGGGTTGTAACCCTACCTGATCTGCCCATGTACTTCATCATTAATAATGTTAATAACGTTGGAGGAAACTTGCAGAGATTGTCATTATCTCGACTTAAATGGCCTACCTGTGACATTTATGGAATACTATAGTGCGTTCTTGGGTCCAATACTCGGCCTATGTGCCCCACTGTATTCTTGACAGCTTTTCATATTCACATGGCTCGAGTACGGTTGCCAACCATCGCCATTAACTCCATTAGGAGGGCGTTTTCCAACGTTATTATTTCATTTTCCCTCTTTGGATCTACGTATTTGTGAAATGTTACAGACCTCTTCTGTCGTTGTTCACCTCAGAAAAAGCAGTTGGGACTCTTGGGGCTTGGGTTCGTGCTTGGGTGGAGGAAATAATAGAAGGACCTTTCAGTCGGCCATCCTCTTCTGTGAGGTAAGAAATTCTTCGATCATTTGACCGAGCTCTTTGTGTCATGAAAAGGGTTACTTCATGTGCTATCGTTAAGTGTTTAATGGTTTTATATCTTATTGAAAGGTTGTCGTTATCCATCATAGGTTTCCCCTTAGCTCTCTACCAGTCCTTTATGATTTTCCTTTTGAAAACAAGACCATTATACCCTGTGAAACGATTTCGTTACTCATTCTGCATCCTTTAGTAATTATACCTTCGGGAGATATCCCCGTCTTTTAGAAATTATGATTTCGGGGCATATACCCTATTCTTTATTCTAACTCTCAAAGATATTTGTTGCTTGGCCTTGCTCCTTGTCTAGTTCCATGGCTGACTGTATCATTTCGTGAGTCTTGTATCGAGTTTTCTATTCTGGGGAAATGATAAGATTTTTCGACCATGTAGAAGAATAATCACCTCGCGTTGTTTATGATTTTGACTTTTCCTTTGGTTGCGTTCAAATCGCTTGGATCTATAATCGATGGTTGAAGTCCTCGCACTACTAATGTTTTTGTTTCTATCTAAAACAAACTTACCCTCAGAAATTCATAGTTAGTCCTACTGCCTGAACACATCAATATTCTTTGGTTCTTTACTAGGTTTAATATTTCAATGATAATACTGCAATAAGAAATTATTAAGGGTTGTATATGAACTTGCGTTATTCAATACCTCTCATGCGACCTAACTCTCTGGTCTAACCAATTGTATTTGTATCTTTAATCCATTAGATTGTTGTAGCAGTGTGATTATATTGGTTAGCTCTCGGGTTTTCCTTACAGTGTCGGAACTGAATGAAAATTCAACATGTTCTCAATTTCATTACTTTTTATGAGTTGTTATATAAATGTTTTACTTCCTGTTAGTTTTCTTCTTTTAATGAATTGATACTCGGCACTAATGATGGGCCCCTTTTTCACTACGAGCACACCCATCAGGTAGTTCTCCTCCTTCCACCCCCTTCGGGTTCATGGATGGCACTTTAGGAAAGGAACTGAGGAAAGCGGTCTATCACTAGAGGCCTGAGTTAAGTACTGACCAATATACTTCTATGCTTGTCTTTCAATAAGTAGATTATCTTTGATAATTTAGTTCTAGGTTTCTGTTAAGAATTTTTATTATCCCCTTGGTATAAATACTAACAGAAAAAATGCCTTGCTTCCTTTCAGGATAAGTACCTCGAAGCTTCAGATCTGGGCGTTTCTGGACAAAAGGTATTCGGGTTCCTGCACCGTAATTCCATTTAATTTGAAGACCCGTAATGTTTGGAAACACAATGTTTACGTAAGGCTAGTCCTTGATTTAGTTTCTAGTCCGGATGGAAGAAAGAAAAGTGTAATAATTTTCTTTTTGTATTGAGTTACAAGTTTTAGTTGCTTATACTCGAATGATAATAAAAAGACTTTCAATGGATATGATCCCTGGTTGTGGATACACTATTTAACAACTGCATCTGTATTATTTTCTTATATATTTTCAACTTGATTATTCCGGTACTTATATGCTTCCAAAATCTTCGATGTACCAGTGGAACTAATGAATTTCCCTTTACATTATCGTTGTCTGACTTGTACATAGTTTGAATCAGTTATTGTTGTTAATAGGGTTAGGAAAATTTGAATTCTAGCATCTTATATAATATGTAAAAAGGGGTTCCAGATTATCTAATTTTCAAAATTTGTCGATCTCTTTATGCATCTAGCATTTTCGTTTGCATGGTTCTAGCTACATACTGTTGGACAATATATGATTCATATAGTATATGAACAAACATATATATTATTCATTGTTTCTGTTGTAGATAGTCCACTTTAGTTTTACTGTAACACCTATACAGACTTCCAAATAATATTAATATATATATATATATATATATATATACAATATAACTATATATATTTCTATACGCATATCATGAAAATTCTTGTCGTACATGGTGGATTTGTTTTGATTCTGAGTTTACATGTACATAAGTGGAGACTCATTTGTATACTATAACTACCTACAGGAAATATAATTATTCATATATATCGATATACTTGATCCCAATCGCATCATGCAAACATTAATTTACTCAACATAATTAATTAAAAGTGAGATGTAGTCTGCAGTTTATCCTATTAAAAGAGTAATAAAATCTGCATAACTAGTCTTTCTAGTTAATACATCCAATGACATTAGTATTTACTCAGCACTATGTCCCAACAGAAAGAATCCATTCCTAACTATTGATTAGGAGGTATTTGGTCATTCTTTAATCACAACAACATTCGACCAGAAATTCATTCATAGAAGTAAAAAAAATGCAGAGCTATCCGTTATCATAACATTTAACCAGAGAAAGAGTAGGATAACATATCCGAATCAATTTGTGGGAAGAGAAAGGGAACAACCACATTCCTCCCAACCATAGAACAGGGCAACCAAAATCTCTTGTCCTATTCACCCCCTAGCCTGACCATGAATCCATGAGGGAAAACTTGGAATTTCCTCTTCAACAATCTGTTCCTCTATCAGTAATATTCGCCTTGCCTCACACTCAGCAAATAGTGCTCACAACAACAAGAAATCAATAGTTCTTTTCCCCCAGCATACTAGACAATGTCTTGCCTCCTCACATATGCCATATATCCAAAAATTTATTTTTTTCTAGATCTTTTCCCTCCCTTGGGAAATTTTCGCAGCTTTCCAAATCCTTGATTTTCAGGGGCTTCCAATGGCCAAATTCCTAATTTGCCACTTGTAACAATCAGCCCTGAGGTAGTTCCAACATGTTCCCCACTCATAGAGTCATGGTCAGTTGATTTTAACATGACTATTCCATTTGTCCTCCTACAATAATTAAAAAATATTATGCTATCATACAAGTTTCATATTCAAATAGTTAGTTGGGTCAAATCAGTTCTCTACCCAACAGTCATAATCATTAATTACAATTTACCGAATTCGAAATTCAGAATTTCCATAAATGGCAAAATTTTTCCAAATTTGAATTTACCAAAAATGGAATAATTTTCCTAACAAATTTCAAATTCAAAAATAATTTATTTTTGGGATGTCACACAAATCAAAGAAGATTATTTAAATTATAAAGTGAGGTGACAAAGTCAAGGAGGAATATTTAAATGATAAAGTAATGGAGAACTTTCTATTTATGGAAAGTGGTTAATCCTAAAATGAGGAAAAGAGGTTAAGTGACCTAGAAGTGGGTTAAGTGACCTAGAAGTGGATTAAGTGACCTAGAAGATGAAAAGTATAAATAGGAGGCAAGGGTCTATTGTGAAACGTACATTTTGGGAGAATCTCTTGTGTATCTCTTGAGCATGAATTGAAGATCTATTCTGAGAGAGAGTGTGTGAGAAGGATCTCATGGATGCATCAAAGTTTCGGCAATGTCTGAGATCATGATGGCAAAAGTCTCGGAGGTTCAGAAACCCTAGTTTCTAAGGTGTACGCGAGCTGCAGTGAGCTAGGGAACGTACATACGCGGGTTGTATGAAGACATGACAGACATACAGTAGATGAAGTCATGGATATTGGTGGTTGAGATGAGGACAGGCTCTTGAATACTGAAGCAAGTTCTAGATCTACATTCTATGGGCTCAGATCTACCATAGAAATTATGTTATGGTTGTATTATTATCTTATTTCTTATTGTATGGTGAATGCTTAAGGCATTCTTTGTATGGTAGTTATGATATGATTTGTGTTGGTTGATGGAGTGAGCAACACTCTTATGATTAAGTGTTGATATGATTGCTATAGTATACTGGTTTCTTATACATGATTGAGTAACATTCATATTGTATGGTTGAGAAGCATGAATAAGTTATTGGAGATCTTGGATGTGTAGTGACTGGTTGTGGGTCAGTTTGGACAGTGAAAGACAGAAGATAATATGTGATCTGGATTTTATGACAAGAACAAAATGACTACAGATTATTAACAAATGCTTAACACAAAATAACTGAGATACAGTAAAACTAGTTTTCTATTCAATAAGGAAATAAGATGAAACTGTAAAATGCAGCGGAAAACAAGTTTGTTGCAATGGTGGCGGCTTATCTCTTAGAAGAGATGTGACGACTATGCTCATTCGCAAGAAGATGATTACAATGAGGCTATGAAGGTCTTTTTACAATAAACAAGAGTGTCAAAAACCCTAGACATCCCAAAACCTAACCCTAGGAGATGAAGCGCCAAAATTCATGTGGGCCCCGTTTGGGTAAGTCAGTACATCAACTTCCCGGGGTCGTAAATTTTGCATATGATCTTCATTTTAGGCATACAATATCCCGTTGGAAATATCTATCCAAGGACTACCACATTTGACAAAAATTTCATAATGAAAATTTTTGATTGCAACAGACCCAAAAAAACATCATTTAGGGCCTCAAAACGTCTTTGGATGTTCAGGACCCAAAAAACTGCTAAAAATAGTAAGTTACGAAAATTGCCAGAAAGTTGTTTTGAGCGAGATGGAAAAGGTGGGTGGCCACCGATATCCACTTGGATCAATATGATTTCAGGTTTCAAAGGATCTAATTATGTGATGAATTGAAAAACCCTAATTTCTCAGAGGTGATACACAGACTGTAATACAGACTGACCGCGTACATACGTGGGCTATAGGGAGCCAGGGTGCATACACACGTAGGCTGCACTACTGACAGGTCGCGTACCTGTGATAGATTGATATCTATGGAGGGATTTTTCCTCATCTCAGTTGGTGCTGAGGACGTAAGTTGATTCTTGCATATAGAGTTGGTGCTCTTGTAGAGTTGTGTTCTATTCAGTTGTTGTTGAAAAACCCCAAGGATTGAAGTCTGCAATAAAATAAAATTGCACATACATCTTGTGTTCTTTGTGTTCCTTGTGGTGATGATTTGTTAATGATATATTTCTAATATATGTTCACATCTAACTGGTTATAAATGAAAACAACACATAATGAGTAAATAAGTGATTGCTAACTAATGTGTTTTTTGTAAGAGGGAAGTTTTGGGAAAA